>JAPVLO010001490.1:0-189077 GCA_027257055.1 Cephalopachus bancanus | reverse complement strand
CCCACAACTTCATAATTTAAAAAAAAAAAAAAAGAACATTATGATGGGATCAACTCTCACATTTCAATAATTAACCTGAATGTGAATGGACTAAATGCACCACTGAAAAGACATAGAATGGCAAAATGAATAAAATTATCACAGGCAACAATATATTGCCTTCAAGAGACCCATCTCACTAGAAAGGACATGCACACACTCAAAGTAAGATCATGGGAGACAAATATTCAGGCGAACAGAACACAAAAGAAAGAAGGAGTCATGTTACGAATTTAAGACAAAACACCATTTAAGCAATCAAAAATTAAAGGATACAGAAGACCATTATATAATGATAAAAGGTTCACTCCATCAACAAGAAATATCTATCCTAAACATATATACACCCAACATAGGAGCACCAACTTTCATAAAACAACTCCTAGGAAAACTAAAAAAAAAAAAAAAAAATAACTCTAACACTATCATAGCTGAGAACTTTAATATCCCACCCACAACTCTAGACACATCATCAGAACAAAAAATCAACAATGAAATCTGGAATCTCAATGTGAATCTTGACCAAATAGACTTGATATCTACTGAATACTCCACCAACGATCACAGTATATACATTTTCCTCATCACCACATGGAATGTACTCCAAGATTGAACACATACTTGGTAGTAAATCAAGCATAAACAAATTTCAAAAGATCGAAATTATGTCATTCAACTTCTCAGACCACAGTGGAATAAAAATAAAAATCATCAACAACAAGGTTCCCCTCAAACCCACAAAGACATGGACACTAAATAACATGATGCTAAACAACTCATGGGTCAAAAATAAAACCAAAAATAGATTATAACATAACTGGAAACAAATGAAAGTGAAGAAACATTTTACCAACATTTTGGAATGCCATGAAAGCTGTAATAAGAGGGGAATTCATCTTTCTACAAACATACAAGAAGAAAATGGAAGGATCACAAATAAACAGCTTAACAAATACCTTAGGAAACTGGAAAAACAAGACAACCAAAATCTTAATTTCAGTAGAAGAAGCCAGATCACCAAAATAAAAGCCCAACAGGACATAGAAGACAAAATGATAAACAAAATATCAGTGAAACAAAAGCTGGTTCTTTGAAAGGATAAACAAGATCTATTGTCCCCTAGCTAGACTGACCAAGAAAAAAGAAGAAAAAGCCCAAATAAATACAATCAGAAACACAAAAGATAAAGTAACATTTGACCCTGCAGAAATACAAAAGATCATTGAAGTCTATTATGTACACTTTTATGGAAACAAACTTGAAAATCTTAAAGTAATGGAGGACATTCTGACATCACATAACCTGCCTAGAATGAAATAAGAAAAAATTCGAGACCCAAAATAGACCAATAACAATCAAGGAAATTGAGTATGTAATAAGTAAACTCTCTATATATTAAAAAAAAAGACCCTGGACAAGATGGCTTTCCAGCAGAATAATATAAGACGTTTAAGAAGGAGGGGACACCAATTCTACTGAAAGTATTCCAGGGGATTGAGAAAGATGGAACCCTTTCCAAATCATTTTATGAAACTAACATTACATTGATACCCAAGCCTGGTAAAGACCGAACAAAGAAAGAGAACTACAGGCCAATATATTTGATGAACAAATATCCCAATATTCTCAACAAGATTCTAGCAAACCAGAATCAACAACACATCTCGAAAATCATCCATCATGACCAAGTAGGCTTCATCCCTGGGATGCAAGGCTGATTCAACATTCGAAAGACCATAAATGTAATTAAATACATCAACAGACATCAAAACAAAAACCTCATGATTATATCACTAGATGCAGAGAGTTATTGATAAAATCCAGGACCCCTTCTTGATAGAAACCCTCGAACATCTAGGCATACATGGCATATACCTCAAACTAGTAAAAGCCACTGATGAGAAACCCACAGCTAGCATAATCCTAAACAGACAAAAATTGGAACCATTTTCTCTGAAAACTGGAACAAGACAAGGATGCCCACTCTCCCCCTCCTATTCAATATAGTATTGGAAATCCTGGCTAGAGAAATCAGAAAAGAGATGGATATCAGGGATATCCAAATAGGAAAAGAGGAAGCCAAGTTATGTCTCATTGTAGACGACATGACTGAGTGCCTTGAAAACACAAGAAAATCTGTCAAAAACCTCCTTGCACTGATAATGGACTTTGGTATAGTCTCAGGGTATAAAATAAAAGTGCAAAAGACAATCGTATTTCTTTTTTTAATCAATTTTTTAAATGATGATATTGTGGAGTACAGTTAAGGGTTAGGTATACAAATATGCTTCGTTCAGGCACACTTGTTGATAAGAGGTGTCTTCCCATCCCCAGACAGATATTTACTGCCATTAATCCCACCCCCCTTCCCCTCCCCCATAGTGTCCCACCACTGTCACTCATTTTCTTATAGTATTACATTGGATGCTCAAGGTCCACTGTATGAGTGAGAACATGTGATGCTCAGCTCTTTGTTTCTTTGAGAGATCGCTCAGTATTATAGACTCCAGTTCCATCCAGGTTGCTGCAAAATTCACCATTTTGTTCTTTTTTATGGCTGTGTCTTTCTTGATGGGCAGCATGGTTGCTTCCAGGTTTTTGCTATTGTGAAAATGCTGCGATAAACTTACGTGTGCAAATAACTTTTCTATAGAGTGATTTGAGTTCTTCAGGGTATATTCCCAGTAGACGGATTGTGGGGTCATATAGGAGGTCGATATTTAGAGCTTTTAGGAAAAGCCATACTGTTTTCCACAGAGGTTGCACTAGTTTGCACTCCCACCAACAGTGTAGAAGAGTTTTTTCACCACACCCTCTCCAGCAACTGTTATTTTTTGAGTTATTCCTAATTGCCATTCCGACTGGAGTTAGGTGGTATCTCAGTGTGGTTTTGATTTGCATGTCCCTGATGATTAGTGAGGTTGAACATTTCTTCATGTGTCTGTTGGCTGCTCGGATGTCTTCCTTTGAGAAGTGTCTGTTCATATCTTTTTTCCATTTTATAATGGTTTTTTTCTTTTCTTTTCAGCATGTTTGAGTTCCTTGTAGATTCATGATGTTAAGCCTCTGTCAGACCTGGAGTTGGCAAATACTTTTTCCCAGTCTGTAGGCTGTCTCCCTGCTCTCTTAATGGTTTCTTTGGCTTTGCAGAAGCTTGTCAGTTTAATGAGGTACCACTTGTCTATCTTATCTCTTATGGCCTGTGAGTTTCAGGTTTTGTTCAGGAATTGGATGCCAGTTCCGGTTTCCATGAGGGTATGTCCTTCATTTTCTAAGGTTCTTATGGTTTGAGGTTTTACATTTAGGTCTCTGATCCATTTAGAGTTAATTTTTCTGTATGGGGATAGATAAGGCCCCTGTTTCAATTGTCTGCAGGTGGTCAGCCAGTTTTCCCAGCACCATTTACTGAATAGGTTCTCCTCTCCCCAGGGTTAGGTGGTGGAGCGTTTGCTGAAGATGAGTTGGTTGAAAAATTGAGGTTTTCCTTCTGGAATCTCAACTCTATTCCATTGGTCTCTATGCCTGTTCCTGTACCAATACCAAGTTGTTTTGAATATTGTAGTTTTACAGTAAAGTTTGAAAACTGGTAATGTGATACCACCTGTTTTTTTTTTTTTTTTTTCCTGAGGATTGTTCTGGCTATTCTTGGTCATTTGCTAAGAGGACAAAATAAAACAGAACATTCTGCAATATCCATATGCAAAGAAAATATAGGAGTTCTTCCTTCAGATTTACATCCTACTATATGCATGTCTAGAAATTTCCTGCCTTCTATTCCTTTGAACTAAGATAAGTGTTGGAGGATTGGAAAATCTGTGTGTTCTGGGTCCTAAAGAGACCCTGAGAGTCTAAGGAAGCCAACTTTAGGAAATAAAATATTTCACCCACATGCATGACTTCTCATACAATGCAAGGCTGTCAACAACCTTATGTGTCTCATGGACATATTTTCACTCTTTATGGGACAGGCCAAGACAAAGAATGAAAATGGTCTATTATTTGGGACAATAATCTTTGCATTTACCACATACGAAATTATGGATTTTGATTTTGTATTTAAGTTTTGGAAATAGTCTCAGGAACCCTGAAATTACACTGTGATCTCTCATGGAAAGGGCCTTCTATTTTGTGAATTTTGACCAGAAAGTAACAGGTCACAGGTTCCTTCATTGGGATAAAAGACCATCTTCCAGGTGCACACTGCAGAGGAAAGCACAATCTCTAACTAGAAACACCAGTCCCAGGATTTCTGTGACAACACTACACCTTCTGACATAAAGAGGGAGATTTATGCCTTTACTCAGATTTTTTAACTTATCTCAGCAATATTTCATAATTGACATTTCAAGACTTCATAATTTTTGTCAGAGTTCTTTTTCAAGTATTTCACATTTTTTCTATATAAAGTAGATGTATTAATTTATCTTTAATTATGATGTCTTAATGCTGGTATAAAGAACACAATGTCCTTCTACATGTTAATATTGCATCCTGAAGCCTAGACTGAAGTTTTCAGACCAAATCATCTGTGATCATGAACTGTGCTTGGTTTCAACCCACCTCAATTGCCTTTTCTGAAAGAGAGTTTTTTTCCGTGGATAAACTGTGAATTGTCTGCCTGTGAATACATAAATCAGGTGGGACATTGCTAGTTCTACAGTTCTGAACTAACAAGTTACTGGTCAAAGAAGTGACAACACTTGTTACCCCCTGAACACACACAATCAGAGCCTCTTACAGGGGTGACTACTCCCTACCAAGAGTTTAGCACAGGAGTTTGTTTTTTTTTTTTTCTCACTTTATCCTTGGTCCATAGCATTGTGTAAGTCTTAGAGCTATCATGTCATGTACTGCAGCAATAACCTCATATAAGCCTGGATGCCAGAGATGTGCAGAATTTCTGCATTGGTCAAGGATGCTATGGATCCTGAAAAGCAGCTGGGGATCCCAGAATCCTGGATATTATCTGTGTATGAGTAGTAGTACAAAAGATACCAGGGAGGGCTCCCAAACATTGCTGATACTAGTGTATCCAGAATTCACCAACACTGAAGCCTATGCTCAGAATGCATGTGAGTCTGGTTGGTGCTCCTAGAGATGCAGAGAGGAAGGGCAGCTGAGACAACAAAATCTGGGAAAGGGAACTTGCAAACAAAATACTCATGAATGCTGGGGCAGAGACAAGAGTTAAGCTGTGTGATTGTTTAAGCTCGGGAGATTGATGAGGATTTAGGAGCTGATACTGAACACCTGAGTGATTTCTGTACCTGTACAATAAGAGAGGATCATGAACAGGAAAGGAGCCCAGAACATGGTGGAGAAAGACTTTCTGAAACCTGAATTCTGAGCTGAGGTGCCTAGGCCTTTTTAGTCTTTTCATATCTCAACCAGTATGAGCAAATATACCGACTAATACCAGAATCTAAAATGAAGAGTAATTGGTTGATGGATGTTTACTATGTAAATAATTGAACATTTAAATGAGGCACATCCTCCTGGGAGGTTTTCCTCATCCTGAGCAAATGACTGACATGAGGGACCTTGACATCCTGTGCTGATATTTCTATTGACATATCTTGAATGTGCTCCTCTCAAAATTAATACATGAAAATGCAACAACCAATGACATACAATTAAGAGGTAGAGCACTTAAGAGGTGATAAAGTCTGAGGGTGGAAGGTTCATGGGTGGGACTGGGCCCTATACAAAACCTGTTGGTTGGAGGAGGTACTATCTCATCCTCTTGTTCTTCCACTTTACCTCCTGTGAAGACACTGCAAAATGACACTTATCAGATAACAGTGCCTTGATGTTAAATTTACAAGCCTCAAAGATTGTGTGTGAATGTCAGTTCTTTATCAACTACCAAATATGTGATATTTTCTATAGCAGCTTGTTATGCACAGTTGTGTTCTACAGGTACCTATATTACATCAGAAAATAATATGCATTTATTTACTCTTATTCTCTCACTTTTGATCTTACCCTTTATCTCTCTCTCATCCTGCATGAGTGTGGAGGATAACAAAATCTGCATGGTTAACACAACTATAACTTTCTTTACATCTTTTTTGTGCTTATTTGACTTCTTCTGTCTTTTTTCTATATAAGCTTCTATATTTGCAATTTGAGTTAATACCTAGGAACTTGAATTACAACAGGGCTATATTCCAACATGGATGACCAGATAGCTGGCATCGGTGTTAATTCAGGTATTAATTTGGGTTCCAGTGCTTTAATATTCACCTGGAGATGATTGGGGTGATGGTGAGCTATGCCCGGCACTATAGCAGGTTTTCAGACCTTCTCAGTGGCCATGATTCCTGAGCTAGGTGTTCTCTCCTCCCTTCAGAAGAAAGCATTCCTGCTTTACAAATGGATCTCTGGCCTGTCCAGTGGAAAATGTCCTGGAGTTTTTGGCCTCTTTGGGGCAGCTCAGCTTCTAGTGCCCCTGCGAATGGTACCTATGGTCATAGATACCATCCTTTATTGGGCCTGTTGTTACAGCTCTGTTGGACTGTTGGGGTTTTGTCACTAAAGACAACTGCCAATTTAGAAGTCCCTTTTGTTCCTCTGATCCTGCAACCTTCCACATTGGCACTCTATTACTTCTTTAATATTTTGGCTTGCTGCATCTGTAACAATTAGCAAGTACACTTTGGGAATTCTGGGGTGTATGTACCTATAACGCAGCTACCAGAGCTCTTGTCTTTGTCTTGTGCCCCCTCCTGATCCTGTTATAAAAGACTGAGGTGACCACTTTCAGGAGATTCTCTAAAGTACTATCTGGTCCTACAGTCTGCTTCTGCAGCTTCCTCCTGATATCTGGAGCTGCCTAAATAATGAAATTGTCTTTTAAGATAAGTTGATCTTCAGCTGATTCAGGACCTAAGGATGTGTGTTTAATAAAAGCCTCCCTCAGCTATTCTGGAGAAACTGAGGAATTTTCCTTGACCTATCATGGATAACTTGGAATAATTGAGAGGTTTATTCTAGTTTTTCTCAAGATTTCCAACATACAAACCAGAAAATATTTCCTTCTCCATTCTCCCAAGTTGCTACTGGGATCCCATTTAATGTCTTACAATGGTACTGCAGACATGACTATTGGATAGTGTTCCTCCACTTCTCTGGCACTATATGAAATGCAAAGCTCACCTCCACATCTCTCTGCCACTTGCAGAGCTTCTTGTTTCTCAGTGGCCATTAAGATCTGGACTAAGAGCAACATAGCAACCTTCCAGGAGAGCTCAAATATATATGTTAAATTTTGGAAAGATTCTATATATCTGTCAGAGTTATGTGAGAGCCTTCCAAGATCTTTCTTGATTTGTTTCAAGTCTTCTAGGGGAAAGTGTACCTGTACCTTACTAGGGCCATATTAACCAAGCATTTCTTGTAGTGGCATAAGCAATGTCCAAGTTCTAGAATGAGGGTTTTTAGAGTAGAAATGGTTTGAAATACAAGAAGGACCTGAATAAGGAAGGCAAATGGACCAGGTGGAATGACCTCATGAGATGATGTCTCCCTCTGTAGCACCTTTATAGTTGGCATCACTAGTTCATTGAAATCATTCCTTGAGATGACTGTTAGGAAGGCTGAATCATTTCTACAGCATTGACAAAAGTCCAGATTGTGAAGAAAGCTTGTACATATGGAACATCAGACCATTTACCCTGGCATCTATAGAAAATATCTCTGCACAAATGTATTAAAATTGATACTTTCCTCCAGAGGTCAGGTTTCTCCAACCTGCTACTTACAATTCAACCATGCTTTGGTGCAAAAGAATTTAAGATGCTGTTTAAAGTCGGAGAATCAAAGGAGTCCCATATTCCAGGATACACTCTTGAGTGCACACTGCAAATAGCCAATGACCTGTTACCCATCTGAAGAAGAAAAGAGGTGAAAGAAAGACTTTCCTAAGTTTTCCCTTCTCCATCAATACACATGAATAAGGATCAAAGGAAAGAGAACATCCTCTCACTTTCCTGTCCTTCTCTAATCATGGTATTTTCTTAGATGTGCATGTGACTTCCATACAAGTATAGCTGTAGGGACCTAGTTGGTAGGAATAGTCACGCTCACTTATGTACTAATACCTGTCCAACATACTATCAACTGTGCCTCTGTATTCTTCAACCCTAGCATTCTCCTTTACCAGACTATGTCTTCAAAAGGGTCTTGGAACAATTGAGTTTAGAAACCGGATTCTGATAAAGGGAGGTGCTTTCTGGGACTTTTTGTGAACCTCTGACCAGAAGATCACAGTTTGAGCTAGGTTATCCCATTCAGATTACTTTCCTAACGAGGCCCACAAATATGGAGATGTAAAAGTGCAGGTACAGGCAGGTTGGGAAGATGGTGGCTGAGCCAGTCAGACTATATGATTCATCATGTGAGCAAGTGAGTATATGGATAATTTTGTGTAAATGCTGGTGAGTGAGTGGGCGTGTGAATTGCTGACTAAGTGAGGGCTAGGAAGCTGATGGCCAGGGCTTTCCTGGTGCAGTGGCTAGTGACACAGTTGCTGAGCTTGGACACTAGCAATTTCTGAGACACAGAAGTTGAGTTCCATTTTCTTTTTCTTTTTAAATCACAAACCTTGCCTGGGAAGAAAATTCTGGGAGAGACTAAGTGGGTGCTAGTGAGCACGTGGTCAGAAACCTGGTGTAACAGGTGGTGCTGAAGCATCTCTGCTTTGTCTCTGGCTCTTCCCGGGTCACTAGAAGATGTGTGCCATTATTTTTAATAATATTTTTTAATAATTTTTTAATAATTATTTTTAATAAAGTGGCAGGGAGAAAATATTTCCCCATACTTTCCCTCACTGGTGCAGCAGATAGAGACTTCTGGTTCCTGCATTTGCCTCACCACTTCAGCACCTGGAGGGACACTGGAAGCAGGGGCTGCAGAGGGAGTCCAGAGGCAAAGTCCCATGGAAGAGGACAAGAGGCACATTACCATCATCTTGATGGTGGGACAGGAAAGTGCTCTGATTTGCTCACCACAGAGAAACTGACCCAATCTCTGTGATGGATGGATCAACTACTCAGGGATTGATCATGACCCAGATGTAATATCCTGAAAGCACAAACTTCAGAGGAACCTGACAAATGCTGAGTTCCAGGGTGCCCACCCCCTACCTGATCCAGCAGCAGGACAAAGGGTGTGGGCAGAATACAATGAGGAAGAACTCCAAAGAGATAAGTGGTGAGTCCAGGACTGACTCAAAGACCCTCTACCCCAGTAATTCTCTGAATGTTAGACACATACAGCTGGGCCATGACTAAAAGGGACAAACTCAGGCAAAGCCTCCATGTCAGTTCAATAGAAGAACTCCATTCCAGGATAGGCCTGACTGGGGCAACCCCCACGAGTCCACAGGTACATAACTGGGGTAGAGACAATCCCATACCTCCCCACCAGAGAAGAGTGGGAGGAAAGGACTACAACTCCATCCAACTCCACTGCTGTTCCTGCTTCCTTGCTTTGGATACTTAGGAGAGAATGAAAGAGGTGGCTCTGCAGGAGTGAAATGATTAGAGGAACAATTACAGAGCCTGCCACAATTTTTTTAATTTTAATTTTTAATTTAAAAAAAATTAAAAATTTTTGACTGTTTGATAGTTTATATATTTTAAAAATATTTTTACTTTGTTCATTAATGTGTTTGTGAGGATTTGATCTGCTACTCTAAAATATTTTTCTTTCTTTTTCTGTTTCTTCTTTTATTTGTTGTTTTCTATTAATGTGTGTCTGTGAAAGATTGAGTATTTATCTTTCAGTTTTGATATTGGTGTTGGTTTAGTTTTGCCATTTTGTTCTTTAAGGGTTATTTATTTTCATTTTTTTATAGTTTAAGATGTGTGTCAATATATGTCTGAGGATTCTACCTAAATTCCATTTTTTTCCCTCTGGTCTTTCAGTTTTCCCCCATTCACCTTATGCTAGGCATGTGTGTGTGTGTGTGTGTGTGTGTGTGTTAGTTTTTTGGGTTTTTTTTTCTTTGTTTCAATTTGTTGTGATTCTTGTTTGTTTTGGGTTGTGTGCATATATGTCTATGTGGTGGAGGCCATGACATTCCGGAGCTCAGCATGGGCAAATGAAGACACCCCCCTGGAAGGCAAAGCCCCAGAGGGGATCCTTGTGTGTGGCAAGGCCCCACGGAATGTCTTGAGGGAAAGTTCTGCATAGCTGCCCTGTGACTCATGGTCGCCTGGTTAATCCCATTATATTGTTATACTCCTGCCTTACAGGAATACTATGTTTCAATCTCCCTCAGAAAAGAATAATGTAACCAGAATTGGAGGGTACAGTGTCTACAGTGCCAGTAATAAAACAGTCAATGTTTTAACATTGGCTATGCCCCAGGAAATACAAATAAGAACAGGAGAAGTCATGATTGTTCAGTCATCAATAGAACCAATCACTATAGCATCCACTGCAACAAAATGTACCTTTAACTGTGTGGCAAATGAAACATTTAGAGATTCTCTAATAAAATTGTGGCATAAGGAATTAACAGAAACTAAGGTAAAAACTGTTACAGATAACATATATGTAGTTAAATATCAGATTAGTCATAAAACTTGAACCCCCCAAAATAAAGCTCTTAAGCCTTTACCTACTATTAGAGCAGGACAACATGTGAGGTATAATATTAATAATAGAGTTTGGTGGGCCCCTAGGGGTAGAAGCAGCATGCAAAATTTATCGTGGCTAGATCCTCCTTTAACTTACACTGGAGCTTATGATGAAGACATGGTTAGGTGGGCTTGGATGATGGCAAATGTGTTAAGTGGAACTCTCTGTCTCTCTGGATAAGAATTAAATGTAGTAGCCCACCATGGTATTTAATTCTAAAAGCATAGAGAATAAAAATCTGCTACAAAGTAAATCAATGGTATAAGAAAATTAAATGTAACTATTATACAATAGAAGATTGTGAGAATAGATATAATTAGCTAAGCTTGATATAATTATTAACAATGATCTTTTGCTATTGTTCAATTATAAAAATAAGTTAGAAATATTTAGAATAGATGAAGTAAGCTTTGTGTGAATCCACATATTATTGCTTTAATAGCTGATTGTCCTTTCTTATCTTTTATTTTCCTTATAGAAAATTATATATTTTCATGAAATAGGATGTTAAGTTTATCAGGTTAATAGTCCAGCAGGTGGTGGTAGTGATAACCACAAAAACCGGTTTTGGGTTTATGGGCAAGTTGTATTAATCATTAACTTTATAATAAAGCTTGTAAGATGAGAATATACAGTGTGATAAAATAATGAAATCATCTTGCGATTGTATAACCACAAAAAATAATTATTTTATAATTTACTATAAATAAATGCAACCTTTTATGTTTGATTGCCTGGGTGTCTGAAGAAACTCTGGTCACGACTCCTCATTCCCTCCCCCTCATCACACCTCCTTCTCGGTTCCCCGTGAATCCCCTGGAGCTGGCCTCCGACATCTGATGCCTGAACAGGGGCCTGAAGAAGGTAAGCTCTTCCTGATATGCGGTGTGATTGAGGACTTCACCCATAGGGTTCTTCAGGACCCCTGCAAGTGAGTGCAGGTAGAGAGAGGGTGAACAACAAGAACTGTTTGAGAAGTTAGCTCCTCTGTCACTATGGGAAATTCAGGGTCTAAGGACAGATGTATCTATGCATCTATTATTAAAAGAACTTTAAAAAGAAAAGATATAAAGGTAAGTAAGAAAACACTAATAGAATTTTTACAGTTCATCCAAACAGTAAGCCCTTGGTTCCCTGATGAAGGAACACTTGGTCTGGATACCTGGGATCAGGTAGGTAAAAATATGAAGGCATGGTATCAAAGAAATGGGGGCAAGAACATGCCCACTGATGCTTATTCTATATGAAATGTTTTAAGACAAACATTAGAGACTGAAACCTACTTATGGTGTTATATCCTTTGCTCCTCCACATGAAGGAACCCCTTTGTTGAGATGCTCTTCCAGGGCATCTTCTAAGATATTTCCCCTTACAACTACAAAGGAGTCTTCTAGTGATCTAGATAGTAGTGATGATGAAGGAGGAGGAACTAAAGATCAATTACCACCTGATGATGAAGCAAAATTAGAGGAGGAAGCAGCACAGTACCATAACCCTGATTGGTCGCTAAGGGTCAGAAACACTACGCTCTCCTCCTCGGTTTAAAAGGTTAAAGTAAAAAAGCCTCAGGTTTATGCAGTTGGATTTCAAGGAGCTACGCAGCAAGAGCAAGAGCAGGGAGAGCTTTTGCACTGCTTTCCAATTTCATATGAATGGGATGAACCATTTGGAAAGCATTGCCTTACAAGCTTTTAAAGGAACTAGAAAGTGCTGTTCATAATTATGGCCCAACCTCTCCTTACACTATGACTTTAGTGGAAGGATTGACTAGTTGATGGATGACTCCTTGCGATTGGTTTCAGGTAGCCAAAGCTAGTTTGCCAGGAGGTAGCTTTTTTCTATGAAAAATGGAGTATAAAAAATTAACAAAAAAAAGAAAGAAAAGAAAAAAGACAAGGACATGATACGGTCACCAAAGATATGTTCATGGGAGAAGGCACTCATATGGGAGTTGCAGAACAATTGACATTATCAAAATAACTTTTACAGGATGTCTCAGCAATGGCTTTAGGGGCATGGAAAAGGTTGCCCCCTCCTAATCAGAAGGTCCCAGGTCTGGTTAATGTTAAACAAAATCTGATGAATACTATGAAGACTTTGTGGCCAGACAAAAAGTCTTTGAAAGAATGGTGTTAGATAAAGAGGCTGCAAGATTAATCATTAAACAGTTAGCCTTTGAAAATGCGTCTCCCACTTGTCAGGCATTAATCAGATCTATTGGAAAATCAGGGAACGTTTCTGATTTCATAAAAGCCTGTGTGAAGTTTACTCCCCCATACATGCAGGGTGTTGCCACAGCAGCAGCCCTTCAAGCTCAGACTCCTGCTTCTCCACTCTAGGAATGCCTAGAGCACTTAAAATGAATAATGCACCAGCATACGGCTCTAATACATTTTAAGACTTTTGTAAAACTTTTAACATATCTCATTCTACAGGAATTCCTTATAATCCTCAAGGTCAGTCAATTGTAAAATGCACTAACCAATATCTGAAAACATACATTCAAATACTACAGGACGGAGATTATAAGTACTCATTTCCTCATCATATTCTTAACCATGTGCTCTTTGTAATTAATCACCTAAATGTAGACAGTTCTAATCAATCAGCAATTTTTAGGCATTATTACTTTAACAGTTCTCCATGCCCTCTCGTTAACTGGAAAGACCTTCGGAGTAACCAATGGTGTGGACCGGATGTCCTTTTGTCTTCCAGAGGAGGGTTCTCCTATGTGTTCCCACAGGACCCTGACTCACCTATTTGGATTCTGGAATGTCTGATTCATCCTTATGGTGAGCTCTCAGCCAAGAACAATGGGACTGCTCTGATCCCGGAGAAGACGTCAGCCTCTGCTACTGCCGACGCATAATGCTTCATTTTTCTTGGTTTAATGTAGAAATTGTTATATTACTAATTGTATAAATTTTTCTATACCTCCAACTCATTTTTTGCTTTTAAGGCAACCATCATATGTTTTATTTCCTGTTAATCTATCCATGTTATGGTATTCGGACCCAGGGATGTATGTTTTGAATTTGGTATTTGATGCTTTATTTAGACCAAAAAGATTTATTGCAGCTTTAATTTTAGGAATTACTGCTTTAATTGTTATACTAGGTTATTTGGCTGCATTTACCACTGTTTTGGTTAACAAGTACATACTGCTGATCATGTTAATGAATTATTTAAAAATATTAGCTTGGCTTTATTTACCCAGGAACAAATATATAAAGGTATTATGGATAGATTAAATGCTTTAGAAAGTGCTTTAATATATATTAGTAATCAGATTCAACATACTAAAGTTCAACTATCAACTGCATGTCATGATCAATATAAATGGATTTGTATTACCCCTTTACCTTATAACAGTACAGACATTACTTGGTTCCAGGTGCAGTCACACCTAAATGGCATCTGGGAATCCAATGAGACTGCTCTTAATATTCAACAATTACGCAACCAGATAAGAACATTGTCCCAAGCCCAAGTGAGAAGTGTCTCAGCTGGAGAGGTTGCCGAACACTTTTTATCCTAAGTTTCTTCATTCGTTTCTTCTCATTCTTTATGATCCTTGATATACAATTTCATTGCCATCAGAGTAATTGTACTTTTTAAAATTCTTTTTCCTCCAGTCATCACCAGACATCTAGGCTCTTTTATCAAATGTGCCCAAAGGGAAATTCATCTTCTAAATTTAAAACATAAAAAAGGTGGAGATAGCAGAGGCCATGACAATCTGGGGTCCAGCATAGAAACCAAATAAAGACACCCCCCTGGAAGGCAAAGCCCCAAAGGGAATCTGTGTGCATGGCAAGGCCCCACGGAATGTCTTGAGGGAAAGTTCTGCATAGCTGCCTTGTGACTCATGGTCACCTGATTATTCCCATTATATTGTTACACTCCTGCCTAACAGGAATAATATGTTTCAATCTCCCTTGGAAAAGAATAATATAACCAGAATTGGAGGGTACAGTGTCTACAATGCCAGTAATAAAGCAGTCAATGTTTCAACATTGGCTATGCCTCAGGAAATACAAATAAGAACAGGAGAGGTCATGATGACACAAATATCAATAGAACCAATCACTGTAACATCCACTGCAACAAAATGAAACTTTAACTGTATAGCAAATGAAACACTTAGAGATTCTATATTAAAATTGTGGCATAAAGAATTAACACAAACTGAGGTAAACACTGTTACAGATAAAATAAGTGTAGTTAAATATCAGATTAGTCATAAAACCGGAACCCCCCAAAATAAAGCACTTAAGCCTTTACCTACTATTAGAGCAGGACAACATTTGGGATATAATGTTAATAATAGAGATTGGTGGGCCCCTGGGGTAGAAGCAGCATGCAAATTTTATTGTGACTACATCCTCCTTTAAATTGCACTGGAGCTTATGATGAAGACATGGTTAGGTGGGCTGGGGTAGATGGTAAATGTGTTAACTGGAACTCTCCGTATCTAAGGGTAAGAATTAAACGTAGTAGCCAACCATGGTACTTAATTCTAAAAGCATAGAGAATAAAAATCTGCTACAAACCAAATTCAGCAATACATTACAAAAATCATGCATCATGACCAAGTAGGCTTCATCCCTTGGATGCAAGGCTGGTTCAACATTTGTAAAACCAAATGTAATTAAATACATCAACAGATGTCAAAACAAAAACCACATGATTATATCATTAGATGCAGAAAAAGTTTTTAATAAAATCCAGCACCCCTTCTTGATAAAAACCCTTGAACATCTAGGCATACGGGGAACATACCACAAAAGAGTAAAAACCATCTACGAGAAACCCACAGCCAGTATACTCCTGGATGGACAAGAATTGGAAATATTTCCCCTGAAAACTGGAACAAGACAAGGATGCCCACTCTCACCCCTCCTGTTCAACATAGTATTGGAAGTACTGGCTCGAACAATCAGAGAAGAGGAGGCAATCAGAGGTATGCAAATCGGAAAAAAGGAAGTCAAGTTATCTCTCTTTGCAGATGATATGATTGTGTACCTTGAAAACCCAAGAGAATCTGTCAAAAACCTTCTTACACTGATAAAGGCCTTTGGCAAAGTCTCAGGATACAAAAGAAATGTACAAAAGACAATCACATTTCTCTACACCAATAATAAACAAACAGAAACCCAAATAAAAACCATAATTCCATTCACAATAGCCACAAAAATAAATGAAATACCTTGGCATATTCCTAACCAGAGATGTGAAAGACCTTTACAATGAAAATTACAAAACGCTGCTCAAAGAAATCAAAGATAACACAAATAAGTGGAAAAATATCCCATGCTCATGGATTGGAAGAATTAACATTGTGAAGATGTCCATCTTACCTAACGCAGTCTACAAATTCAATGCAATGCTCATCAAATTACCAGCAACATTCTTCTCAGACCTAGAAAAACAACACAGGAATTCATATGGAAACACAAACGTCCAAGAATAGCCAGAACAATCCTTAGCAAAAAAACAAAGCAGGTGGTATCACATTACCAGACTTCAAACTTTACTATAAATCTACAATCATCAAAACACCTTGGTATTAGTATGGGAACAGGCATATAGATCAATGGAATAGAATTGAAATTCCAGAAGCAAAACCTCAATTTCTCAACCAACTCATCTTCGACAAGGCCTCCACCACCTACCACTGGGGAGAGGAGAATCTATTCAGTAAATGGTGCTGGGAAAACTGGCTGATCACATGCAGAAGATTGCAAAAGGACCCCTATCTATCCCCATGCACAAAGGTTAACTCCAAATGGATCAGAGACCTAAATGTAAAACCTCAAACCATAAGAACCTTAGAAAAGGAAGGAAATACCCTCATGGAAATCAGAACTGGCATCCAGTTCCTGAACAAAACCCAAAATCCACAGGTCATAAGAAAGAAGATAGACAAGTGGGACCTTATTAAACTGACAAGCTTCTGCAAGGCCAAAGAAACCATCAAGAGAGCAGGGAGACAGCCTACAGACTGGGAAAAAATATCTGCCAACACCAGGTCTTAACATCCTGGATGTTAAGGCTTAACATCCTGGATCTACAAGGAGTTCAAACGTCCTGAAAAGAAAACTACAAACAACCCCATTATAAAATAAGTAAAAATATGAACTGACACTTCACAAAAGAGGACATCCGAGCAGCCAACAAATACATGAAGAAATGTTCAATCTCACTAATCATCAGGGAGATGCAAATCAAAACCACACTGAGATACCACCTAACTCCAATCAGAATGGCAATTATCAGCAAGTCAAAAAATACTCAGCTGCTGGAGAGTGTGTGGCAAAAAGGGAACACTTCTACACTGTTGGTGGGAGTGTAAATTAGTGCAGCCTCTATGGAAAGCAGTGTGAATTCCTAAAAGCTCTAAATATCAACCTCTCATATGACCTCACAATCCCCCACTGGGAATATACCCTGAAGAACTCAAATCACTCTATAAAAAAGGTACCCACACACGTTTGTTTATCACAGTGTTGTTCACAATTTAAGAACTTGGAAACAACCAGGCTGCCCATCATAAGAGGACTGGATTTTAAAAATGTGGTACATATACACGATGGAATACTACACAGCCATGAAAATGAACAAAATCATGTATTTCACAACAACCTTGATGGAACTTGAGTCTACAATACTGAGTGACCTCTCACAGAAACAAAGATCTGAGTATCACATGTTCTCACTCATATAATGGACCTTGAACATCCAATGTAATACTCTAAGAAAATGACTGATGGTACTGGGCACTGTGGGGGGGGATGGGATTAACAATAGCAAATACCTGTCTGGGGAAGGGAAAACACCTCTTATCAATAGAGTGCCTGAATGAAACATACTTGTACACCTAACCCTTAACTGTACCCCCAAAAACCATAATAAGTATATTGATTTAATAAAAAAAATCTGCTACAAGGTAAATCAATGGTATAAGAAAATTAAATGTAACTATTATACAATAGAAGATTGTGAGAATAGATATAATTAGCTAAGCTTGATATAATTAGTAACAATGATTTTTTACTATTGTTCAATTATAAAAATAAGTTAGAAATATTTAGAATAGATGAAGTAAGCTTTGTGTGAATTCACATATTATTGCTTTAATAGCTGATTGTCCTTTCTTATCTTTTATTTTCCTTATAGAAAATTATATATTTTCATGAAATAGGATGTTAAGTTTATTAGGTTAATAGTCCAGTAGGTGGTGGTAGTCATAACCACAAAAACCGGTTTGGGTTTATGGGCAAGTTGTATTAATCATTAACTTTATAATAAATCTTGTAAGACATGAGAACATACAGTGTCTGTGATAAAATAATGAAATCATCTTGTGATTGTATAACCACAAAAAATGGTTAATTTATAATTTACTATAAATAAACACAACCTGGTATGTTTGACTGCCAGGGTGCCTGAAGAAACTCTGGTCATGACTCATTCCCTCACCTCATTACACCTCCTTCTTTGGTCCCCATGAACCCCCTGGAGCTGGCCTCTGGCATCTATATGTGTGTATTTATAGTTTTTTGCATTGGTGTCTACTTTTCATCATCATATAAAGTGGTGGTAGGCAGTGGGACTCAGGAAAAACCATACCATAAAAAGTGAACATTGCAAGTAGTTTCTGAATCCTAGCACATCATACCTTATTTTTCTTGAATTTCACAGCTATAATGGACAGAAATGTTTCCCTTCCATCATCCTATTTCAATATAGGAAAATATCCAGAGCCCAACATCAGAGGACTGAGCAAACATCAGAAGGGAAACCCTCTCCCACTGACACTGTAAAACACAGCTAAAGAGAAAAAGAAGAGATCTGTCACAAGTTAGAGAAACCAAAGGAAGATCTGAGGCAATTTCAAGTGTAACAAAGACAAAATTCCTGGAAAACATACCTTGGTACCAAATCAATGGACTGTCCCCAGAATATGAAAGGGGTTAGGGAAAAGTTGGAAAGAGTGATTAAGACTCAAGAAAGACAAGATGCTACACTAAAAGAACTTGTAACAGAGATTTGGCAATAAAAAATTTTATCCAGGAAAAAAACAAGAAGACAAGATTGGAAAACAGAATTAATCTGTCCAAAGGGAAAAAACCTCACAATGTGAAGACCAGAACATGGAATTAACCTGATCTGTAAAGGCTATAGAACGATGACTCAGAAAGAAAGAACAAAACCTACAAGAAATGTGTGATTATATCAAGAGCCCTAACCTACAACTGATTGGTATCCTAGAAGAAGAAAGACAAACTGAGAACAACTTGAAGCAAGTATTCCAGGAGGTAATCCAAGAAAACTTTCCCATCTCACCAGAGATGTAGCCAGACAAGCAAAAGAGATACAGAGATCCCCACAAGACATCAAATGAGAAGACCAACCCCTAGACACATAGCAATTCGCCTACACAAAATAGGCACAAAAGAAAAAATACTAAAGGCAACAAGAGAGAAAGGTCAAACCACCTGCCAGGGGTGTGGGGAATCAGAAGAGCAGCAGAACTATTGGCAGAAACACTACAAGCATGAAGGGACTGGAGGCCTAGATTCACAATTCTCACAACTAAAAAAATTTCAATGAAGAATTACCTATCCAGTCAAGCAGAGCTTCATCAGTGATGGAGCTTTAAAATTCCTCCCAGACATCTAATCCCTAAGAGATTATGCAGCTTCCAGGCCAGCTCTACAGGAGACACTTAAAAAGGTATTAAACACATAAGAAAGAAAAATAATGACCACACATTTCCCCAGATAAAAGCAGAACATAGAATCAACAGAGAATATAGTGTAACAAGAAACTAGAAAACACACAAATACAATAACCCCTAAGCCAAAAGAAAAAAAGCAAACAACAACAAAAAAACTTTTATGAGAACCTCCTGAGAGGGAGAAACAATTATATTTCATTAATCACCCTGAATATTAATGGACTAAAAACACCACTGAAAAGACACAGAGTGACAAACTGGATAAGAAACCATGACCCAATTATTTGCAGTACGCAGGAGACTCATCTCACCACAAGCGACACACACAGACTCAAAGTTAAAGGGTGAAAAGGAAGTTTCCAAGCAGTTGGATCACAAAAGAAGGCAGAGTTGCAATCTTAATATCAGACAAAACATTTAAGCTATCAAAAATTTTAAAAGATGCAAAAGAACACTACATAATGATAAAACTTTCAACCAATCAACAAGAAATATCCATCCTAAACATACATGCATTCAGCACAGGATCACCAAAATTTATAAAGCAACTACAAAAAGATATTGACTCTAACACTATTACAGCAGGGGACTTCAATATCTCACTAACAACCCTAGATTGATCATTAAGGCAAAAAATCAACATGGAGATCCAGAACTAAACTTGGCATTTGACAAAATGGACTTAATGGATACTTACTTAATGGATTATTCCACCGAACAACCAAAGACTATATATTCTACTCATCACCACATGAAACATACTCCAAGATTGATCATATCCTTGGCAATAAATCAACACTAAAAAATTCCATAAGGTGGAAATCTTACCATGCACATTCTCAGATCACAGTGAAATAAAAATAAATATCAACAACAACAACATTTCCCCCAAAACTACAAGGACATGAACACCAAACAGGATGATACTAAAAAAGTACTGGGACAACACTGAAATCAAAGCAGAAATGAAAAGATTCCTGGAAACAAATGAAAATGAAGAAATATCTTACCAAATCTCTTGGATGCCAAGAAGTCAGTTCTACGAGCACACATCAAGAAAATTAAAAGATCACAATTGGACATCCTAACAAATTACTTAAAGGAGCTGGAAAGGTAAGACCACCAAAGCCCCAACTTTAACAGAAGAATCCAATTAACCAAAATAAGAGGACAAATACAAGCCACAGAAGATAAAACTATCATACAAAACATCAACAAAACAAAAAACTGGTTCTTTGAAATAAGTAGCAAATTTTATGGACTCCTAGACAGAATGACAGAGAAAACTCCCAAATAAACACAATCAGATATACAAAAGATCAAATCAAAACTGACCCTGAAGAAATACAAAAGATTATTAGACATTACTATATGCACCTATGTGGAAACAAACTTGATAACCTAAATAAAAGGGAGGACCTTCTGACATCACAAAACTCCCGAGGTTGAAACAAGAAGACATTGAGACACTAAATAGACCAACAACAACCCAGGAAATTGAATTTGTCATACAAAAACTACCTCCAAAAAATTCCCTGGACTGGATGGCTTTCCAGCAGAATTTCACAAAACATACAAGGAAGAGCTAATGCCAATCTTATTGAAATTATTCCAGTCAACTGAGAAAGATGGAATTCTCCCCAAATCAATTTATAATGCTAACAATACACTGATATCCAAACTGGGTAAAGAGTAAAAAAAGAGAGTTCTACAGGTCAATATCTCTTATGAACATAAATGAAAAAATCGTCAACAATGTTCTAGCAAATCAGATGCAAAAACACATCTCAAAACGTATCCACCATGACCAAGGATGCAGGATTGGTTCAACATTCTCAAGTTCATACATGTAATTAAATACATCTACAGATGTAAAAACAAGAACCACATGATTATCTCATTTGATGCAGAAAAGGTGTTTGATAAAATCCAGCATCCCTTCTTGATAAAAATCCTCAAACATCCAAGAATAGAAGGATCATACTTCAAAATAATACGTACCATCTATGATAAACCCACAGATAACATATTGCTGAATGGACAGAAAGTGAAAACATTTTTCCGGAAAACTGGAACAAAACAAGACTTCCCATTCTCAACCTTCTTGTTCAACATTGTGTTGGAAGTCCTAGTTTGGCTAATTAGACAAAACAAGAAAATCAGGAATATCCATATAAGAAAAGAGGAAGTCAAGTTATCTCTTTTCTGATGATATAATCCTAAAACTTGAAAATCCAAGAAAATCTGTCAAAAATCTGCTTGCACTGATAAAGGATTTTGGAAAACTCTCAGGGTACAGAAGAAATGTGCAAAGAGAGTTGTGTCCCTATACATCAAAAGCAAGCAGGCAAAGACCCAAATTAAAAGCACAAACCATTCACAATAGGCACAAAAAATGAAATACCTTGGCATCTTCCTAATCAGAGAAGTGAAAGACCTTTACAATGAGAATTACAAAACACTGCTCAAATAAATCCGAGAAGTCACAAACAAATGAAAAAATATTCCATGCTCATGGATAGGGAGAATGAACATTGCTAAAATGTTCATTCTACAAAAACCAATATACAGATTCAACACAATACCTATTAACTTACTAATATCATTCTTCTCAGACCTGGAAATGACAATACAGAAATCCATACAGAAACATAACTGACCATGAGCAACCAAAACAATCCTTAGCAAAGGAAACAAACTAGGAGGAATCACACTTTCAGACTTCAAACTTTACTATAAAGCTACAGTAATCAAAAGAGCCTGATATTGGCACAATAACAGTTCACATATAATGGAAGAGAATAGAGAATCCAATAGCAAAGCCTGAATTTCTCAGCCAACTCATTTTTGACAAAGTCTCCAACAACAATCACTGGGGACAGGAGAAACTATTCGGTAAATTGTGCTGGAAAAATTGGCTAACCAAATGCAAATGATTGAAACAGGACCCCTACATATCATCATACACAAAAATTAACTCTAAATGGATCAAAGATCTAAATATAAAACCTCAAACTACAAGAATCTTAGAAAATGCAAGAGACACCCTTATGAAAATTGAAACTGGCAGTCAATTCTAATTCAGAACCCTAAAGGCCAATACTTTAAGAAATAAGATAGACAAATGGGACCTAATCAAACCAAAGAGCTCCTGCAAAGCAAAACAAACCATATAGAGAGAAGGGAGACTGCCAACGGAATGGGAAAAAATATCCACCAACTGTATATCTGACAAAGATCTAACATCTAGTATCTACAAGGAATTCAAACAGCTGAAAGGACAAAAACAAACAGCCCCATTATAAAGTGGGCAAAATATGTGAATAGATACTTCTCAAAAGAAGATATACTGGCAGCCAACAGACACATGAAAAAGTGCTCGGCCTCATCATTGGAGAAATGCAAATCAAAACTATACCGAGATACCGTGTAACCCCAACAAGAATGGTCATCATTAATAAAACAATTAAAAACAGACACTGGTGAGGGTGCAGAGCAAAAGGAATGCTTCTACACTGCTGGTGGGGATGCAAACTAATTCAACCTCTCTGGAAGACAGTGTGGCATACACTGAAAAAACTAGAAATTGACCTTCCATATAATCCAGGCATTCCCTATTAAGAATATACCCGGTGGAACTCAAATCATTCTACAAAAGTGATACCTGCATACGTATGTTTGTTGCAGTCCTATTTACAATAGTAAAAACTTGGAACCAAACATGTTGTCCATCGAAGCTGAACTGGATTTTTAAAATGTGATACATATGCACAATAGAATATTATGCATCCATAAAGAAAGACAAACCTAAAGACTTTGCGGCAACTTAGATGGAATTGGAGTCGATCATACTCAGTGATCTATCACAGAACCAAAGAACAGGGTATCATATATTCTCACTCATAAGTGGTCATTTAACTATTATAATATAACAAGCAAATGATAAATTATTGACAGTAATGGGAAAATGTTAGGGCACGCTGTGGGATTGGCACTTGAGGAAAACTGCTAGGGGAGGATGGTTTATGCCTCACCAATCAAGTTACCTGCATAATCAACGCTTGTATACCTAACTCTGAATTGTACCCCACATCTTTATAATAAAAATAAAATCTCACACACTTTGGGAAGAACACACTGATCCTCATATTCGAATGCAGTGGCCTAATCTGAGTGTTTGGCCATTTAGTAATAAAGTCACCTACAACAAACAAATAAATAAATAAATAAATAAATAAATAAATAAATAAATAAATAAATAAATGTAGACAAGTGAGACCTCATCAAACTAATGATCTTCTGCAAAGCAAATGAAACAAAGAGAGCACTGAGACTGTCCACAGAATGGGAAAAAAAGTGTTTACCAACTATATATCTGACAAAGGCCTAACATATAGAACCTACAGGAAACACAAATGCACCAAAAGGAAAAAAACACAAAGGGCCCCATTAAAAAGTGGACAGAAGGCATGAATAGATGCTTCTCAAAGTTATACATCGGCCAACAGACATGTGAAAAGGTGCTCAGCCTCACTCATAATCAGAGAACTGCTAATCAAACCACATTGAGATACCACCTAACCCCAATAAGAATGGCCTTCATTAGTAAAACAAACAACAACAGATGCTGATGAGAATGCAGAGTAAAAGGAACTCTTCTACACTGCTGGTGGGAATGCAAACTAGTGCAACGTCTCTAGAAGACAGCATGATAGTTTCTGAAAGAACTAGAAATGGGCCGTCCATATGATCCAACAATTCTCCCATTAGCAATATACCTGGAGGAGCTAAAATCATTCTACAAAAAAGATACCTGCACACATATGTTTGCTGTAGCTCTATTCACAATAGCACTAAGATGAAACCAATCATATTGCTCACTGAAGCTGGACTGGATACAAAAGTGTGGTATATATATACAGTGGAATATTATGCAGCCACAAAGAAGGATAGACATATGAACTTTGCAGCAACTTGAATGGATTTAGAGTCGATCATACTAAGTGATCTATCACAGATACAAAGAACAGAATGCCATAAGTTTTCACTCAGAAGTGAACCTTGAACAAATACAATGCTCTAAGTAAGCTATTGCCAGTAGTGGGAACTGTCAGGGGAAGGGGATGGGATTGACAGTTGCGAAAAACTGCTAGGGGAGGGAGGGACATACCTCATCAACAATGGTGACTGTATAATCAACGTTTGTATACTTAACCGTGAATTGTACCTCACATCTTTGTAATAAAAAAAATTGATAGTTTTTTTAAGTGCATGTACAGGATTTTTGAGACAGTCCCTGACATTTTCCAAAAAGCATAAACACACAATCTGCCAGGCATTTCAACATAAAGTCTGCAGAGTCAGTGTATGAAGAACTGATACAGTGTCCTCAGAGGGAAGAATCCACATTCATTAGACATTTGTCTACTCATAAACTTCCCAAATATAGAAATCTAACTTAACAAGACATAAATTCCTCACATAAAGTAGTTTCTCATTCTTGCCAATCAAAATACTTCCCAAAGTGATGGAAAAGATAAAACCTACCCTTTCCTTTTGGACCAAAGAACACATCTTGTCCTGTGCTGTTATTCATTGAAGATCAAGTCAGTGGCCAACACTGTCCAGTAATGCCCTTTCCCCAAGCTATAAACTTGCCCATGTCATCAAGCACCAAGTGGAAACAGTACCCAAGGTAATCCTGAAGAGAAGAAACAGTGGTAAAAAAGGTTTTTTTAAAAAAACTGGATACAAAAGATCGTTAGAGACTACTACGTACACTTGTATGGAAACAAACTTGAAAACCTTAAGGAAATGGAAGACTTTCTGACATCACACAACCTACCTAGGCTGGAACAAGAAGAAATTGAGACCCTATATAGACCAATAAAAATCAAGGAAATCGACTACATAATAAGAAAACTTCCTACAAAAAAAAAAAAAAAAAAAAAAAAAAAAACCCTGGTCCAGATGGTTTCCCAGCAGAATTCTACAAGACATTTAAGGAGGAGCTGATACCAATCCTACTGAAGATATTCCAGGAAATTGAAAAAGATGGAACTCTCCCCAAATCATTCTACGAAGCCAACATCACATTGATAACCAAGCCAGGTAAAGATCCAACAAAGAAAGAGAACTACAGGCCAATATCTTTGATGAACATAGATGCTAAAATTCTCAACACGATCCTAGCAAACCGGATTCAGCAATACATCTCAAAAATCATCCACCATGACCAAGAAGGCTTCATTCCTGGGATACAAGTCTGGTTCAACATTCATAAAACCATAAATGTAATCAAATACATCAACAGATGTCAAAACAAAAACCACATGATCATATCATTAGATGCAATAAAAGCTTTTGAGAAAATTCAGCACCCCTTCTTGATAAAAACACTTGAACATCTAGGCATACGGGGAACATACCACAAAATAGTAAAAGCCATCTACAAGAAACTCACAGCCAGCATACTCCTAAATGAACAAAAATTGAAACCAATTCCCCTGAAAACTAGAACTAGACAAGGATGCCTACTCTCAGCCCTCCTGTTCAAGATAGTACCGGAAGTCCTGGCTAGAGCAATCAGAGAAGAAAAGGCAATCAGAGGTATCCAAATAGGAAAAGAGGAAGTCAAGTTATCTCTCTTTGCAGGTGATATGATTGTGTACCTTGAAAACCCAAGAGAATCTGTCAAAAGCCTCCTTACATTGATAAAAGGCCTTTGCCAAGTCTCAGGATAAAAAATAAATGTACAAAAGACAATCTCATTTCTCTACACCAATAATAAACAGAAACCCAAATAAAAAGCACAATTCCATTCATAATAGCCACAAAAAAATACCTTGGCATCTTCCTAACCAGAGACATGAAAGACCTTTACAATGAAAATTACCAAAAACTGCTCAACGAAATCAAAGTTGACACCAACAAGTGGAAAAATATCCCATGCTCATGGATTGGAAGAATTAACATTGTGAAGATGTCCATCTTACCTAAGGCAACCTACAAATTCAATGCAATACTCATTAAACTACCAACAACATTCTTCTCAGACCTAGAAAAACAACACAGGAATTCATATGGAAACACAAACGTCCAAGAATAGCCAGAACAATCCTCAGCAAAAAAAAAAAAAACAAAGCAGGTGGTATCACATTACCAGACTTCAAACTTTACTATAAAGCTACAATCATCAAAACAGCTTGGTATTGGTACAGTAACAGGAATATAGATTAATGGAATAGAATTGAGATCCCAGAAGCAAAACCTCAATTTCTCAACCAATTCATCTTCGACAAAGCCCCCACCACCTACCACTGGGGAGAGGTAAACTTATTCTGTAAACGGTGCTGGGAAAACTGGCTGACCACATGCAGAAGATTGAAACAGGACCCCTAAATATCCCCATGCACAAAGGTTAACTCCAAATGGATCAGAGACCTAAATGTAAAACCTCAAACCATAGCAACCTTAGAAAATGAAGGAAAAACCCTCATGGAAATCGGAACTGGCATCCAATTCCTGAACAAAACCCAAAACCCACAGCTCATAAGAGAGGAAATAGACAAGTGGGACCTTATTAAACTGACAAGCTTCTGCAAAGTCAAAGAAACCATCAAGAGAGCAGGTGACAGCCTACAGACTGGGAAAAGTATTTGCCAACACCAGGTCTGACAATGGCTTAACATCCTGGATCTACAAGGAACTGAAACGTACCGAAAAGAAAAAAACAAACAACCCCATTATAAAATGGGCAAAAGATATGAACAGACACTTCACAAAAGAAGACATTTGTGCAGCCAACAGACACATGAAGAAATGTTAAACCTCACTAATCATCAGGGAGATGCAAATCAAAACCACACTGAGATACCACCTAACTCCAGTCAGAAAGGCAATTATCAACAAGTCAAAAAATAACAGCTGCTGGAGAGGGTGTGGTGAAAAGGGAACACTTCTACACTGTTGGTGGGAATGTAAACTAGTGCAACCTCTGTGGAAAGCAGTGTGGCGATTCCTAAAAGCTCTAAAAATCGACCTTCCATATGACCTCATAACCCCCCTACTGAGAATATACCCTGAAGAACACAAATCACTCTATAAAAAAGATACCTGCACACGCATGTTTATCGCAGCATTGTTCACAATAGCAAGAACCTGGAAACAACAATGCTGCCCATCAAAAGAGGACTGAATTTAAAAAATGTGGTACATATACACGATGGAATACCACACAGTCATAAAAAAGAACAAAATCACGAATTTCGCAGCAACCTGGATGGAACTAGAGTCTATAATACTGAGTGACCTCTCACAGAAACAAAGATTCGTGTATCACATGTTCTCACTCATGTAATGGACCTTGAACATCCAATGTAATAGTATAAGAAAATGACTGACGGTACTGGGAAACTATGAGGGGGGAGGGGGATGGGATTAACAGTAGCAAATATCTGTCCGGGGATGGGGAAACACCTCTTATCAACAGGATGCCTGAATGAAATGTAATTGTACACCTAACCCTTAACTGTACCCCCAAAACCATAATAAAAATATTGATTTAAAAAAATTAAAAATACTGGAAACCTGCCAACACCCTGTTGGACTGTCAGAAATTGGTGTCAGCCTGGACCCTTCAGGTAACACCAAGAAGTCCTTAATTCCTCCCAAACTTATTCCAATTCCACATGACAGTTAGATCTCCAATAAAATAAACTGGATGTGACACGGTCAACATTCAAAACACCTGAGGGTGACGGGTGATTAACGAAGTCCTCTCTAGTCAGCCTGGTTTCTGCATGTTGCAGACTGGCAACCACACTATTCACTTGTAACTGAATGGCAGTGTCAGTAAGTTATTTTATAGAGAAAGTAAAACATCTTGAGAACTAGGATCTTCAGAAACGAAAGTACAGAAATCAGTCCCCTTTTACTTACTCTTCTGTTGAGCCCCACGTGTTGGGTGCCAAAACTGATACAGACTTTTTAGGTCAGCCTGGGCTTTGAGAGAGTCAACTCAGTGAGTCAGCCAGCTAAGTCCCAGCTAAGTACCAGCTCAACTGACTGGTAAGACTAGCCCAAGAAGTGTTGGCTGTAATGACTCACAAGCCAAGCCCTGAGAATTTTGCAGATTTGGTGGGCTGGTAATCCTAGTCCCCAGACTGTTGGCTCTTAAAGGCTGACAAGTCAAGTTCTGAGAGTTGGCTCTTGTAGGCTGGCAAGTCAAACCTACAATGTCTCAGCTCAACTGGTTCCATCTGTTGGAAAGCCAGTCTCTGGGATGCACAGATCTTCCAGTTCTGATGATTTTCTGCAGCTCTTCAAGTTGAGGTTCTTGTCTTGTGTCTAGGAAGAATGAAGGACACAGTCAAAAAGCGAGAAAGCAGGATTTATTGAAAGGACAGAAAAGTTCTCACAGTGAGAGAGAAATCCAAAGCAGTTGCTGATTTGAAGCTGAAACCCGGTCCTTATATAGCCCTAAGAGAGCTGACTGGCTAGGACTAGCTATGAGCTTATTGGTCATTTTTCTATTCCAACAGAGACCACTTAAGCTGTAGCTTGAGCGGCTCACAGGGCTTGTTTACCATTACGAGTATATCATCCTGAAAGGCATGCTGAGAGTTTGCTATATTGTTGTTAGAAGACCCACTCTGCCTATCCTTTCTCTAGCTATTTCCTGTCTCTGTTTCTCTCATATTTTTTGGTGTAGTATTTTTCTTCATATTTTCTTTTTTTTAAAAAATTATTTATTTATTTTTTATTATGAAGTGGTGGGGTAGAGTTAAGGGTTAGGTATACAATTGCGTTTCATTCAGGCACCCTGTTGATATGGGATGTTTCCCCATTCCCAGACAGATATTTGCTTCTGTTAATTCCATCTCCCTCTGCCCACCAGAGTTTCCCAGTACTGTCAGTCATTTTCGTATAGTATTGCATTGGATGTTTAAGGTCCATTATATGAGTGTGAACATGTGACACTCTGATCTTTGTTTCTGTGAGAAGTCACTCAGTATTATAGACGCTTGTTCCATCCAGGTTGCTGCGAAATTCATGATTTTGTAATTTTTTATGGCTGCATAGTATTCCATCATGTATATGTACCACATTTTTTAAATTCGGTCTGCTTTTGACGGGCAACATGGCTGTTTCCAGATTCTTGCTATTGTGAACAATGCTGCGATAAACATGCGTGTGCAGGTGTCTTTTTTATAGAGCGATTTTTGTTCTTCAGGATATATTCCCAGTAAGGGGATTGCGGGGTCATATAGGAGATTGGTATGTAGAGCTTTTAGGAATCGCCACACTGCTTTCAACAGAGGTTGCACTAGTTCACACTCCCACCAACAAAGTAGAAGTGTTCCCTTTTCACCACACCCTCTCCAGCAGCTATTTTTTGACTTGTTGATAATTGCCGTTCTGACTGGAGTTAGGTGGTATCTCAGTGTGGTTTTGATTTGCATCTCCCTGATGATTAGTGAGGTTGACCATTTCTTCATGTGTTTGTTGGCTGCTCGGATGTCTTCCTTTGTGAAGTGTCTGTTCATATCTTTTGCCCATTTTATAATGGGGTTGTTTGCTTTTTTTCTTTTCAGCACGTTGGAGTTTCTTCTGGATCCAGGATGTTAAGCCTTTGTCAGAACTGGTGTTGGCAAATATTTTTTCCCAGTCTGTAGGCTGTCTCCCTGCTCTCTTGATGATTTCTTTGGATTTGCAGAAGCTTGTCAGTTTAATAAGGTCCTACTTGTCTATTTTCTCTCTTATGAGCTGTGGGTTTCGGATTTTGTTCAGGAATTGGATGCCCGTTCCGATTTCCATGAGGGTATTTCCTTCATTTTCTAAAATTCTTATGGTTTGAGTTTTTACATTTAGGTCTCTGATCCATTTGGAATTAACCTTTTATGGGGATAGATAGGGATCCTGTTTAAATCTTCTGCATGTGGTCAGCCAGTTTTCCCAGCATCATTTACTCAATAGGTTCTCCTCTCCCCAGTGGTAGGTGGTGGAGGCTTTGTCCAAGATGAGTTGGTTGAAAATTGAGGTTTTGCTACTGGAATCTCAATTCTATTCCATTGATCTATATGCCTGTTCCTATACCAATACCAAGCGGTTTTGATGATTGTAGCTTTATAGTAAAGTTTGAAGTCTGGTAATGTGATACCACCTGCTTGGTTTTTTTTTTTTTTTTTTTTTTTTTTTGCTGAGGATTGTTCTGGCTATTCTTGAATGTTTGTGTTTCCATATGAATTCCTGCATTGTTTTTTCTAGGTCTGAGAAGAATGTTGCTGGTAATTTGATGGATATTGCATTGAATTTGTAGATTGCCTTAGGTAAGATAGACATCTTCACAATGTTGATTTTCTGATCCATGAGCATGGGATATTTTTCAACTTGTTTGTGTCAACTTTGATTTCTTTGAGCAGTGTTGTGTAGTTTTCCTTGTAAAGGTCTTTCATGTCACTGGTTAGGAAGATGCCATGGTATTTCTCTTTTTTTGTGGCTATTGTGAATGGAATTGTGTTTTCTATTTGAATTTCTGTTTGTTTATTATTGGTGTAGAGAAATGCGATTGTCTTTTGTACATTTATTTTGTATCCTGAGACTTTGCCAAAGGCCTTTATCAGTGTAAGGAGGTTTTTGACAGATTCTCTTGGGTTTTCAAGGTACACAATCATATCATCTGCAAAGAGAGATAACTTGACTTCCTCTTTTCCTATTTGGATGCTACTGATTGCCTTCTATTCTCTGATTGCTCGAGCCAGGACTTCCAATACTATGTTGAACAGGAGGGGTGAGAGTGGGCATCCTTGTCTTATTCCAGTTTTCAGGGGAAATGGTTCTTATTTTTGTCCATTTGGAAGTATGCTCACTGTGGGTTTCTTGTAGATGGCTTTTACTATTTTGTGGTATGCTCCCCGTATGCCTAAAAGTTCAAGGGTTTTTATCAAGAAGAGGTGCAGGATTTTATCAAAAGCTTTTTCTGCATCTAATGATATAATCATGTGGTTTTTGTTTTGACATCTCTTGATGTATTTAATAACATTTATGGATTTACAAATGTTGAACCAGCCTTGCATCCCAGGAATGAAGCCTACTTGGTCATGATGGATGATTTTTGAGATGTATTGCTGAATCCGGTTTGCTAGGATCTTGTTGAGAATTTTAGCATCTATGTTCATCAAAGATATTGGCCTGTAGTTCCCTTTCTTTGTTGGATCTTTACCTGGCTTGGGTATCAATGTGATGTTGGCTTCGTAAAATGATTTGTGGAGCATTACGTCTTTTTCAATTGCCTGAAATACCTTCAGTAGGATTGGTTTCAGCTCCTCCTTAAACGTCTTGTAGAATTCTGCTGGAAAGCCATCTGGACGAGGGCTTTTTTTTTTTATAGGAAGTTTTCTTAATTATGTAGTCGATTTCCTTGATTGTTATTGGTTTATTTAGGGTCTCAATTTCTTCTTGTTCCAACTTAGGTAGGTTGTGTGATGTCAGAAAGTTCTCCATTTCCTTAAGGTTTTCAAGTTTGTTTCCATACAAGTGTACGTAGTAGTCTCTAATGATCTTTTGTATTTCTTCAGGGTCAGATGTGACTTCATCTTTTGTGTTTCTGATTGTCATTATTGGGTTTTTTTCTCATTTTTTCTTGGTCAGTCTAGCTAGGTGACCGTTGATCTTGTTCATTCTTTTGAAGAACAAGCTTTTTGTTTCATTGTTTTTTCTATTATCTTTTTGTCTTCTATGTCCTGGATTTGCGCTTTTATATTGGTGATCTGGATTCTTCTGCTGAAATTAGGGTTTTTGTGGTCTTGCTTTTCCAGCTTCTTAGTTGACTTGTTAGGTTGTGAATTTCTCTTCCTTCCATTTTCCTCATGTGTGTTTGTAGGGATATAAATTCCCCTCTTATTACAGCTTTCCAGGTATCTCAGAGATTTTGGTAAGATGTTTCTTCATTTTCATTTGTTTCCAGGTATCTTTTGATCTCTGTTTTGATTTCATCATTGACTCAGGAGTTGTTTAGCATCATGCTGTTTAGTGTCCATGTCTTTGTGGGTTTGGGGGGGACATTGTTGGTTTCAATGCTTATTTTTATTCCACTGTGGTCCAAGAAGGTGCATGGTTGAATTTCAGTCTTTTACATTTGCTTATGCTTGATTTATGTCCAATTATGTGGTCAATCTTAGAATATGTTCCATGCGGTGATGAGTAGAATGTGTATACTCTGGTCTTTGGATGGAGTGTTCTGTAAGTATCAATTAAGTCCATTTGGTCCAGAGTCTCATTGTGATTCGGGATCTCCTTGCTGATTTTTTGTCCCAATCATCTGTCTAGGGTTGTAAATGGTGTATTAAAGTCCCCAGTTATGATGGTGTTAGAGTAAATGGCTTTAGTTTTCCTAGAAGTTGCTTTAGGAATGTTGTCACACCTATGTTGGGTGCATATATGTTTAGAATAGATATTTCTTGTTGATGGAGTGAATCTTTTATCATTATGTAGTGGCCCTCTGTATCTTTTTTAATTTTTGAAAGCTTAAATGGTATTTTGTCTGAAATTAGGATCACGACACCTCCTTTTTTTTGTGCTCCATTTGCCTGAAAATTTGTTTCCCATCCTCTTATTTTGAGTCTATGTATGTCCTTTCTAGTGAGATGGGTCTCTTGAAGGCAGTATATTGTTGTCTGGTGATATTTTATCCATTTTGTCATTCTATGTCTTTTCATTGGTGCGTTTAGTCTATTCACATTGACTAATTATTGAAATGTGAGAGTTCGTCCCTATCATGGAGTTCTTACTGAGTTGTTGTTCTTCCATTTGGTTTTTTTCTTTTCTTTTCTTTTCTTTTTTTGGTCTTTCTTTTGGTTTGGGGGTTGGTTCGTGTATATTTTATTCTTTTCCCTGTACTCTTGTGAAGAACGTTGTTCTTTTTTCCTTTTCTTATGTGTTTAGTACTTTCTTAAGTGTTTCTTTTAGAGATGGTTTGGTGGCAGCATTAGTTCTTAGGGATTGGATATCTGGGAAAGATTTTAATTCTCCCTCACTGATGAAGGTTAGCTTGGCTGGGTAGGTTATTCTTGGTTGAAATTGTTTATCTTTTAGGACTTTGAAGATAGGACACCAAGCTCTCATAGCCTGCAGTGTTTCTGCAGATAAATCTGATGCTATTCTGATTGGTCTTCCATGGTAGGTGGAAGACCTTTTTTTTTGCTGTCTTTTGAATTTTTGCTTTTGTGCCTACTTTATTTAGGCAAATTATTATGTGTCTAGGAGTTGGTCTTCTCATTTGTTGTCTTCCAGAGGTTCTCTGAATCTCTTGTGTTTGAATTTTTGCATCACTGATTAGATAAGGGAAGTTTTCTTGAATGATCTCATGGAAAGTTTGTTCCAATGTGGTCTCTGTTTCTCTTTCTGCCTCAGGGAGTCCGATTACCCTTAGGTAGGCCTCTTGAGGTAGTCACTCATTTCTTGAATGTTTTGTTCTGTCTTTTTGAGCTTATTTTCTGTCATTTTAAGAATTTGGGTTATTTCTATATTTTGGTCCTCAAGCTCTGAGGTTCTTTCTTCTGCTTGGGTAATTCTGCTTTCCCTGCTTATCAGTTTGTTATTTATTTCATTCACAGTATTCTTTATTACTGTTATCTCAGATATCAGCTCCTTTCTAGTTTCTTTTTGTGTTTCCTCAATTCTTTTTAATCTCTCCAGTATTGTTTTGCCATCTACATTTGCAGTTTGAGACCCTTCATTTTGGGGGCTTTTCATTGTTTGCATTCCAAAGTCAGTTTTCTCAGTGTCTACTCTCCCAGGCGTCTGGGAGAGACTCATACTCTTCTTTCAGTTTTTCTTCATTTCTGTAGATTTTTCTCCCTCTCCCCCTTTCCTTCCCCTTCTTCAATTCTGTTTTTGAGGGAAGGTGGGGTTGCTTTTATTTCTCTTCTGCAATGACCTGTTCTTAAGAGGGTCTTCTGGTTTTGTTCACTTTTCCCTCTGCTTTACAGTCTGTCTATTCAACAGTATGTAGTCTTGGTCCCTAGATTTAAAAAGGGGGTGTATAAAAGAGGAAAATAATGGAGGAAGGGGGGTCAATTGGGAGTTAGAATGAGAGAAGTGCGAGAGGGAAAACAGATATACATACCAACTATCAGGTGAGAAAGAGACACAGGGCCAGGAAGAACTGAAGAAAGAAACATAAGAAAGATTCCCTAAAGAGTACTGATAGCTACACAGAAACAGGCCAGCAAAATCCAGAAACAGTGTACGTTGGAAGGTAAACAACAGACGTGATCTAAACCAACAGTTACAATGATAAAATCATAAGTCAAAATAAGTGAAAGAGAGAAGTGAGAGAGGTAAAACAGATATACATACCAACTATCAGGTGAGAAAGAGACACAGGGCCGGGAAGAAGTGAAGAAAGACAGGTAAGAAAGATTTCCTAAAGAGTACTGATAGCTACACAGAGACAGACCAATAAAATCAAGAAACAATGTAAGTCAGAAGATAAACACCAAACGTGATCTAAACCAACAGTTTCAATGATAAAATCAATCATAAGTCAAAATAAGCAATCAGACTAGAGTCACTTCTCTGATCTCTGATTCCAGCCTCTCCCTTTTGTTTTTCGTTGCAGCATAGGGGTGGGGCTTTGTCTCCTGTTTCGTGCTGTTGCCTTAGGAACTGAGGTAAAGTTAGTTGATAGATGGGTGGGGCAATGGAAGTCTCTGCCTGGAGAATAGCAAGGTAGTTTAAGCAGATCTGTTTTTCTTCACTTGTCTGGGTTCCCTGGCTTGGGGTTTCACACTGAGTGCCTCAGCCAGGGTGGGCCCGGAGTTCCAGAGCTCCAAAGCTCCAAAGCTCAGGCAGTGGGTGGCGAGAGTGGCTCTGGGCCCCCCATAGGGTATTTCAGCCAGGAATGGGACCAGTACCTCTGAGGGGCGGGTGCCCAGAGCCTCCCTGTGTCACTGGCAGCTTGGTGCCAGGTGCCAGGCTGGAGATAATGCAGCTGGGGAGAGAGCCGGAGGGGGTTGGGACCCAAAACTCCCATGTACGCAGTTGAATAGCAGCAGTGGGAGGCTGCAATATCTGGCCTTAGGAAATGAGGTAAAGTTTGTTGATAGGTGGGTGGGGCAATGGGAGTCTCTGCCTGGAGAATGGCGAGGCAGTTTAAGCAAATCTGTTTTTCTCCACTTGTCTGGGTCCTCTGGCTTGGGGTCTCATGCTGAGTGCCTCAGCCAGGGTGGGCCCAGAGTTCCAGAACTCCAAAGTTCCAAAGGGCAGGCGGTGAGTGGAGAGAGTGGCACTGGGCCCCCTACAGGGGCCAGGAATGGGACTGGTGTCACTGAGGGGTGGGCACCCAGAGCCTCCCTGTGTGACCAGCGCCTTGGTGCCGGGTGCTGGGCTGGAGACAATGCATCCAAGGAGGGATCTGAAGGGGGCTGGGACCGGAGACTTCCACAAATGCAGTAGAACAGCAGCAGTGGGGGGGCCGCAATATCTGGTCCTGCGTGGGACCGAAGTTCCTGGGTCTGGCACCAGCACAGTTGGTGGTGGGCTGGGGGATGGGGGAAGAGAAGTAATAGCCTTTTTGGGAAATCACTTTCAGAGAATCTCACCAGTTCCCCCATGCCGTTGCCATCTTGCTTGCCTCCCTTCATGTTTTCTATTAGCAAAAGTGTGCGTCATTATTTGTAACCATGGTTGCGGATTGATTAATTTTTATTTTTATCTTATGTTATATTTCATGGAGATTAAAATTATGCTCATTAGTATGAGTAATTTGTTACTGTTAGATGTTCTTGTTGAGCATCTTGTTGTACATGCACTAAGTGTTCCATTTTCTAATGTAAATCCTTTTCATTAAAACTGTTTTATCTAAAACCAATACATCCACCAGAATTTTCTGTAGGTAAGTGCATGGCTTATTTGTTACATCTTTTGTTCAATGTTAAGAATCACTATGGGATTTTATTTTTGTCTTGTTCCTTAACAAATTTACATTTAATAAATTTGTTGATCTAGAGATTGCAACACAACATTCTTAGTGCCCACATGAAGTTAATAATTTAGCTAATTTTTCTATAACATAATACCTTGCAAATCTTTATGCAGTACCCTTGTTTGTGATAATTATATTTGTTAGATATTGTATGTGTATCTCTATATGAATGATGAAAACAAGTATTATTGGTGCTGGGGACCACGTTTCTAACATCAGTGTAGTTGTATAACTCCAATGTACTCACTCCTCTCTGTGCTTTGATTTTTTGATTCTACAGAAATTTAAGTGAACCTGGCACGATATTGTTTCTTAGAACTTACTTTAACCTTACTTTTAAAGGTTTAGTCTCATCTTTAACTTCCTTGCAAATATGGACTGGAATTCAGCGTCTGTTTTCACAAGAACCTAGGGATGATTTAAACACTCAATCTTCAATTTATGTTTTAATCTTTCATTTATTTATTTAATATTCATGGGTACTGAATTTCACTAAAGGCTGTTTCATTATTCTTAGATATAATGAAGCATATTTCTTTGTTTAGTCTGTGCTAGAGTCTGTAACTTCCTTCTGTCTGATCTTACTGTGTCACAGTTATCTCTTCTAAGTTATGTATTTGATGCATTTGTGGGCAATCATAGACAATCTCAGACTTCAAAAGGCTACCTTAGATAGAGGAAGGAACAAGGATGTGCACAGTTTTCTCTTTGACACCACAAACCTCAAAAACAACTCTGTGGACTGGAACAACTCTCAATCCTAACCTTGATTTTTCCCTGAGACATGGACATGAACACAAAAAAAACTCACATGCTCAGACAGCTGGGATGAGCAAGAATACCCCAACCCCATAGTGAGCTCTGTGTCAAGAAAGTGAAACTTCATTTTCTACGCCTTGGGCACTCAAGGATTATGGTCTTGATGCTGTACTGGATCATGATGTTCAGCTTCTTTCTCACTTGGAAGCAAGAGTGGGTAGGGTAGGATAATGTGGGGAAAATGTCTGGATCCCTAGGGTACATGGTTGTCTCAATGACTCAGGCATGCTGATGGGACATTCTTTGTGCTGATATGATTAACTATACTGTTGTATACACTGTTTATTTTTTCTCCAAGGTCAATGAATGATATTTTATGTTGGGGAACCTAAGCCCTGCAGGAAGCTGGAATATTAGGAAGAGATTCAGAGACCTTGAAGAACAGAGCAGGGTCCACCATAAGTAGGGAATAGCAGGGAAGGGATGCTTGCAGAAGCCTCTATAGCCTGTGCCTACATCATGTGTGAGAACAATGAGAAAGAACCCTGTGCAGGTTGAGAACAACTTATAACCCTGCTCCATAGGACCCAAAGCAAAGGCTTAGCTCTTTCAATTCTCTTTTACTTTATTGACAGAACAAAGGCAGAGGCACTTCCTCCAAATTGATATTTGTTTCTTTGCCTTTGTGGTTCTCCAACATCCTGCTCTGCAGAACAGTCTTTGATAATCACTAAAGAATGGAGAAGCATGTGCCCTCGGTCATGTAAAGGCCCTGAGAAATCAGATAATCAAGAATTAGTGCATCTCACAATATACATCACTTGTAATTTAATCTCACTAGTCTGGAACAACAGCACATAATGTTTGGGAAAAACATAGCCACAAATTTTGGTACAAACCAAGGTGGCTGTTGGAGGGGATCTAATTTTTGAGAAGCATCTTCTGATTATCAACTCTGAATGTAGGTTACACCTCTATCCCTTGGAAATAGGCAAGGACACAGCAGACTTGATGAGGTCCTTATGTCTCAAGCATCGCTTGGGTAATTGTTTTTAATCAGGCTATAGGTCACATATTTCTTCACTGGGGTAAAGGATGAACAGTAATCTGTCTCCCCAGGTGTGCACTGGAGGGGAGAGCAAAGTCTTAGTCAAGCAAAATACACAGTCCCAGGTCTGCAGAACCAACACTTTGCCCATCAGCCACAGAGCACCAGGTTTGTCCCTTCCCTGACTTAAGCTGTACTTCACTGACTCCCCTAAGTTCTAACTGCCTACACCTGCCTGTCTTCACACACAAATATGTCATATAACCAGAAGAGGATACTTATTGTACTATGTTCCCACTCACACCTTTTCTTAGACTGGTCATGCTGAGTTGGGCCTGGCCCAAATCAACTTCTTTTAGCCTACTCCAAACTCTTTGTTGAAATATTTTTATCTCAAGCATGGTAGAATGCTACCTGAAAAAATATAAACATAGTGATAATATGTGACAAACGAATTAACATAAAAGTGAAGTTGAACAAAATGCATCACCAAATCTGCTTGTCCATAGAAAGTCAAGTGTTGTTGAAGATCTGACAACAGAAGTCAGCCCCTCCAGTCTGTGTCAGAGCCACGGCACCAGACCGGGAGACTTGGGCAGCTATACTACAGACAATGCAGTTACTGTGCTATTGTAATTTAGAGTCTGAACCCCAGAGTTGTGCAAAAATCCCTGTATGGATGAAGTCATCTTTGGATCCAGAGAAGCAACTGGGAACTCCAGTTCTGGATTTTTCTTGAATCTGAGTACTAGTGCATGAAATAACAATGATGGCTTTCTGAGATCTGATGAAACAAGAGTTTCCAGATATTCACTCCAACTGAAGCCACATCTCAAGGTGATAGAGTCTGGTAGATGCCCCTAGAGATACAAGGAAGAAGGACAGCTGAGTCAGCACAGGTTGGAACAGGGGATTAAATTTGAAGCATTTGTCACCTGTACTGCAACCTAAGAACCCAGTCCCCACTGGATATTTCATTCAGTTTTACCCCTTCTCCTTCTTCTTTCTGTCCAATAAGGCTGTATATAGTCTAAAAATTTCCTATTATTGGATTTAATTTCTTTGAGATTTTAGTTTGATTATGTGTTGCTTTTTTCTTTCATTTTTAAAATTTTTTTTTGTTTGCTTTTCTCTCCCTCTTTCTTTCTCTCTCTGCTCATTAACTGTTTACTGGCTTGTATATTTTTCTTTCTTTCCTTTGTTCTCTCTATTGTCAATCCCTCCACACTCCCTCTTTATTCACTCCTTTCCCTTTCCTCATTTTATTTTGTAACCAGAGAAGGTAAATATGCTCTCATTTTATGAACATACTGTAAGGTGGTGGAAAGTGTATCACTGAGAACGTTAGCAGTACCTAATACAACTCATTCAAATCTCAAATCTGCAAGGAGTGACATGGCTCACCTGCTCTAAACCAGTTCCTAAAATTGAACTAGTCCAGAGTCTTTATTTAGGGGAGAATAGGGAGGAAAAAAAAAGAAAGCTACTCTTTTTCTCATTTGAGCAACAAAAGTTAAAAAAGAAAACCCCTTCACAAATGAAAAAAAAAACAAAGAAGAGCCTCAGACAGCACATAAAATTCAAAGAGTATACTCCATGAGAATAGAGATTTTGAAACTCAAACAATGAAGAGCACTCAGAATGACTGAAAATGCATCAAAAGGTATGATTTTATTGCATTGTCTTTGTGTGTTTACTGGTATGCTTCAGGGAATTTTGCTTGTGTGTCATTTTCACTTCTATCAGGCCTTGTGTCTCTTTTTCACCTGTTAGTTGGTATGTATGTCTGTTTTCCCTATCACTCTTCTCTCTTTCTAACTTCCTATTGACCCCTCCTCCTCCATCATTTTCCTCTTTCATACCTCCTTTTGTTCCAGGGACCAAACCTACATCCCGCTGCACAGAGAGTGTAAGTCAGTGGCAAATAGGTTCCAATGTGCCCATACACCTGTTGGAGAATGCTGGAATCAGCAAATAGATTCTGAATTGCAGTTTCCCACTCAATTAAACCTCAAAACTGCAAAAAGTACAGACCGCAGTCCACACTCCAGCCTCAAAAGTGAACAAAGCCAGAGGATCCTCATAAGAAAGAACAGGAGATTGCACAAGTGAAGCAAAAGCAACACCACCTTCACTGAAAAACAGAATTAAAGAAGGGGAGGGGAAGGAGGAGAAAGAGAGAAATCTACACAAATGAAGAAAAACCAAAAGAAAAATATGGGTCTCTCCTAGACCCCTGGGAAGGCAGGCACCAATAAGACTGACTTTGGAATGCAAACAATGAAGAGCCCCCAGAATGACTGGTCTAAAATTACAAACCTAGATATCAAGACATTGATAGAGAGATTAAAAAGAATTGAGGAGAGACAAGAAGAAACTAGGAAGGAATTGATAACTGAGATATCAGTAATAAAGAATACTTTGAATGAAATAAATAGCAAACTGATAAGCATGAAAAGCAGAATTAGCCAGGTAGAAGAAAGAATCTCAGAGCTTGAGAACAAGTATAGAACTAACCCAAACTGTTAAAAACACAGAAAACAAGCGTAAAAAGACAGAACAAAACCTTCAAGAGATGAGTGATTACTTCAAGAGTAATTGGCCTTCCTGAAACAGAAAGAGAAACAGAAACCACCTTGGAACAAACATTCCATGAGACTATGGAAGGAAACTTCCCTCATCTTATCAATGATGCAAAAATTCACACACAAAAAGATTCACAGAACTCCTGCAAGGCAATAAATGAGAACACCGACTCACAGACACATAAGAATTCGCCTAAACAAAGTAGGTATAAAAGAAAAATTCCTATAAGCAGCAAAAGAAAAATGCCAAATCACCTACCATGGAAGACCAATTAAAATAGCAGCAGATTTATCTACAGAAACCCTGCAGGCTAGGAGAGCTTGGAGTGCTATCTTCAACGTTCTAAAAGATAAACAATTTCCACCAAGAATAACCTACCCAGCCAAGCTAAATTTCATCAGCGAGGGAGAATTAAAATCCTTCCCATGCCAGGCTCGGTGGCTCAGTCTGTAATCCCGCGCCTTTTGGAGGCTGAGGTGAGTGAATTGCCTGAGCCCACGGGTTCGAGACCCGCCTGGGCAGCGAGACCCTCATTTCTACAATAAATAAAAAAATCAGCTGGGCGTGGTGGCGCATGCCTGTAATTCTGGCTACTCGGAAGGCTGAGGTGGAAGAATCGCCGGAGCCCAGCAGGCCGAGGCTGCAGTGGCCGGGAGCGGCCATTGCACTCCAGTCTGGGTGACAGAGTGAGACTCCAACTAAAAAAAATAATAATAAAATCCTTCCCAGACATTCAATCCCTAAGAACTTACACTGCCACCAGACCACCTCTACATGAAGCACTTAAGATAGTACCAAACGCAGAAAACAAGGAAAAAAAACAACACTTTTCAAAAGAGAACAAGAAAACGAATAAAATACATATGAACCAACTGCCAAGACAAAAGAAAGACAATAAACCAAGTGGAAGAACAACTCTAAAAGAACTGTATGTTAGGGATGAACTCTCACATTTTGATAATTAGCCTGAATGTGAATGGACTAAATGCACCACAGAAAAGTCATAGAATGGCAAAATGGATAAAATATCACCAGGCAACAATATACTGCCATCAAGAGACCCACCACACTAGAAAGGACAAGCAAAGACTCAAAGTAAGAGGATGGGAAACAAATTATCAGGTGATTGGAACACAAAAGAAAGGAGGAATTGCGATACTAATTTTAGACAAAATACCAGTTAAGCTATCAAAAATTAAAAAAGATAGAGAGGGTCAATACATAATGATAAAAGGTTCATTCCATCAACCAGAAATATCTGTCCTAAATATATATGCATACAACGTAGGAGTGCCAACGTTCATATAGCAGAGTCTAGGAAAACTAAAGAAAGATATTGACTCTAACACCATCATAACTGGAGACTTTAATACCCCAGTCACAACCCTAGACAGATCATCAGGACAAAAAATCAACAATGAGATTCAGAACCTAATGTGACTCTTGACCAAATGGACTTCATTGATACCTACAGAACACTCCACCCAATGACCACAGAATATACATTCTACTGAGCACCGCATGGAATGTGCTCTAAGATTGACCACATACTTGGCCATAAATCAAGCATCAAAAGATCGAAATTTTGTCATGCACCTTTTCAGACCACAGTGGAATAAAAATAAACATCAACACCAATAAGCTTCCCCCCAAACCCACAAAGACGTGGACAATAAACAGCATGATGCTAAACAACTTCTGGGTCAACAATAAAATCAAAACAGAGATTAAAAGATACCTGGAAATGAAGAGACATCTTACCAAAATCTCTGGGAGGCCATGAAAGCTGTAGTAAGAGGGGAATTCATTTCTCTACAAACGCACATGAAGAAAATGGAAGGATCACAAATCAACAGCCTAACAAGTCACCTTAGGAAGCTGGACAAGCAAGACCACCAAAACCCTAACTTGAGCAGAAGAATCCAGATCACCAATCTGAAAGCCCAAATCCAGGACACAGAAGACAAAAAGATAATACAAAAAATCAATGAAACAAAAAGCTCGTTCTTTGAGAGCATAAACAAGATTGGTGGCCCCTTAGGTAGAGTGACCAAAAAAAAAAAAAAGAGGAAACACCTAAATAAATACAATCAGAAACACAAAATATGTATCTGAACTTGAAGAAATACAAAAGATCTTTAGAGACTACCATGTACACTTTTATGGAAACAAACTGGAAAACCTTAAGGAAATGGAAGATCTTCGAATATCACACAACATGCCTAGGTTGAAACAAGAAGAAATCAAGACCCTAAATAGAGGAATAACAATCAAAGAAATTGACTATGTAATAAGAAAACCACTAGAAGCCCCCCCCCCCATCAGTTGGCTTTCCAGAAGAATTCAATAAGACATTAAAGGAGTGTTGGGAACCAGCCTTGGAGGCCCACCTGATTGACAGGGTCCAGGTGGGCCGAACACCACAGGCCACAGGGCAAGCCCAGGAAGCTGAGTCCCTTCTGTCTTCCATCTTTGCTGTTGGGTACTGCCGAAGAATTCTGTGCAGTCATGAAAGAAGAAAATTACATGTTTATGTGAAGTACTCACAGCTAACCTGGAAATGTCATTGTTCATTTTTCCATTTCCCACTATGCCATTTGGTCTTTTCTAACATATGCAAGGGTTAAATTCTGAAGCACATCAAGAATGCTTTCTTTCACTTGGTTATAAGTTACTAGACATTGCTTGAGTAATAAATGATATAAGTATATTCACTCATTTGATTTAGAATTATGTAGTTTAGTGTTTAGACATAAGGTTTTTTAGAAGCACAAGTTTATAGTAAGTTCATTATGAATTCATTGTAAGTTCTAACACTTATCTAGGAGTTATGTAGGTGATTTATAACACTGTTTTTACAGACTTAGGATAAAGATTAATCGTTAAGGATTTACTTAATTCCATAGTTAAAACTCTAAGTTAACATTTATAGAGTGGGTTTTCACTGAATTCATAATATGGTAATTAGATACCTTTATGATAAATTAACTAAAGACAGAAAGCAACCTTTGGGGCCTGGGAAACATCACTAAAGGCTTCTTTTGAGTTTTCTTTAGAAATAAACACTGCAGGGTAAGAGAAAAGTAACAAAGACACCTGGACAAAAAAGGCGATTATGAAACTTTGAAGGTCATAGAAGCCCCAGATGGGAAAACTCCTGACACATGGAGAAATGTGCACTTGGGAACTTTCTTGAGACATTTCAAGGACTGTAATTCAGGACTTTGGACTAAAACTATCATTTTTGGCTTTATGATAAAGACTCAGTAACTAAAAGTAGATAGTGTTCCTGGTTTGTTTGTCGCTTCTAGACCGCTAGATGGTGGTTACTTTTAATGCATATGTACGTGAAGGAATTTTCTGTCTTGCCCCTTTATGAATGATATAAAAGCTTTCAGTTAGCCAACATTAAATTGTCATCTGTTCAGCAAAGAGTTGTCCGAGTATATTATTTTCGCCTTTCACCTATCCGTCTCTCCTTCAGGAAACCTCACACCCTTGGCAGGGGCTGGGCCCCCACAAGTGGCACTCAATGTTGGACTTTAAGGTAATCTTTTCTCTTTCTTTTTGGGATGGATAGGACCTCACCTGGGGCACCACGGGCCCCCTGTAGAGATAAGCAGCGAAAGGATAGGTGAGAAGTGCTAGAGCCGTGATAAAATCATGGGCCAGAGGGAGTCTAAAAAAAGAAAACTGTTCTTCAGTATTCTAATAGATACATTATCAAAAGAGGAATTAAACTTTCCTCTACACTATTGTCTTGTTTTCTCCATTTTGTACAAGTACACTGCCCCTGGTTACCTGAAGAAGTCACCATTAATTTAACCACATGGACAAAGAGTGGGGAGGAATTAAAGTTATATTATACTCTCCATGGTCCAGAGCGAGTGCCTGTAAATGTCTTTGCATTATGGAATATAATTAGAGATGTCTTAAGTCCACAACAAGAGGTTAATAAAATGCCCATTAAAGTAAAAGAGGAACCAGGTGAAAGAACTCCCCTATTAACCCCTGTTCCTTCACAGGCAATGTTAGTCAAGGGTCCTGTTGATGATGATCCCCTACCCCTTGAAGATAAGGAAAATTTAGAAGAAGCAGCAGATAGGTATTATGAAGAAAATTATCCAGATAATTTAAATTTCCCCCCTGGCGTCAAGAGTCCTAGCAGTGCCAGTGGGGGAGGCATGGTGATTTGTGATCATCTTGATTTGAGAGAAAAAAAATTGTTTTTCTATACTAATTCTTGTTATATGAAAGAGCTGTTTTCTCATAATAAAATGACCACCATTCCTGTGAATAAGATAACTATTCTTGATTTACTTGTTGAATTACAGCAATTAATAATTGTTGAAACAACCGCTTTTTATAGGTCCTATTCAATCTCATTCAGGACTCCCTGAACTTCTAAGTCAAGGTAATCAATTAACACATATCTTGACAAAATTAGCCATGTGCTTCTCCCTGGAAGATTCTTTAGTAATTAAGCTCAGCAATCCCATAAAATTCACCACCAAAATGCTGCAGCTTTAAGATACCAGTTTCACATTCCAAGGGAGACAGCCTATTAACCCTCTCCCCTCCAAGGTTTTGCTTTTCACAATTGGCTTTTCCAAAACAGTTAATAACTGATAATGCTCCTGCTTATACATCCAAGGCTTTTTAATGTTTTTTGTCCAATTTGGCATTTCTCATTCCCAGGAATTCCTTATAACTCTCCGGGTCAAGCTATAGTTGAAAGAGCCCATCAAACGCTAAAGAATCAAATAGTTAAATTGCAGGAAGGGGAGTTTAAGTATAGCTCTCTCCATCATATTGTAAATCATGATGTCAGAAAAACTTAAGGCAGCAAAAGATTTGGTGCAACAATCGGGTCACATTAAGCCTTCCATTAGCCCGTGGAAAACCCCTATATTTGTTATTAAGAATAAATCAGATAAATGAAAACTTTTACAAAATTTAAGGGCTGCTAATGCTACTATGAAAACTATGAGAACACTCAGCCTGGAAAAAGCCATCAGGTTCCAGAAATTCCTGGCATTACTGTTTATGACCTTGTTAGTTATTTATTTGTTTTAGAATTCTCCTTTTAGAAATAAATTACAAGCATTCAGAGCAAATTCTGGGTTTTTTTAAAATGTAAACAAACAAAGAAGGTTTTCAACTCCTTTGTCCTCTTCTGTTTCTCCTACAACTGTGATTCCTGCTTTCCCTCTAACTCTGTCAGTTTCTCTTCCTTCTTGCTCTCCATCTTTATCTGTGAAGAAAGGGCTGGCGTCTACAGCCATGGCACCTAACCCTGACCTTCAGTCTTTCTCTTGTACCTTCAGAGAAGGGGCGGGTGCCAAAGGCCACAGCACCTAACCCCAGCCTCTAGACTTCTCACCCCCGCTTTTCCCCACTGCTTAATAACCTCCTGGTGGCAGCCCTACTAACTGCTACAAGTCACCACCCCCCACGTGTACTTGGAGAGCCCATTCAAGTTTCCACATGGCTTAATAGGTCTCTTCTCAAGGGAGTGGCTGGGACATAAGGAAGTTAAAATTCTTATTTGTTGTTTTCTTATGATAAATGTATCTCAAGTTATATCTCAACCTTCTTTCCAGACAAAAGTATAGGAATCATATAAATTAATCCTGTTAACTAACCACAAGCTACAAAGACAAATAAAAAACGTTTTTAAAAAACCAGATAAAAATTCAACAATGTTTCTAAGTCGCCTCTCTGAGACATTGCCGCAGTTTACTATTATCAATTTAAATTCTCTGGAAGGACAAGTCCTTTTGCCTATGTATTTTGTCTCCCAGTCAGCACCAGACATTAGGTACAAACTCCTAGAAAGAAAGAAGGGCCCACAAACTCCTCAACTAAAGCTATTGGACACAGCTCTTATAGTCTTTAACAACAGGAAAGAGAAAAGAATGCAGGACTGCATACATAAACGGGAAGCGTTTCAGCTTTTGTCTACTGCTTTAGCAAGAGCTACATGCTCAACTCTACTTGAATTTCCCAGTCCAATCCTTCTTTCACCCCTTTCAGTTGTGGGGTGCAGGACATTATATCCAGCTCCTCACTGCGCTGTTGCTTCCTAGTGTTCTGGAATATAAAATATTTCAACACTCCTTCCTTCTTGTGCCATGTTCAGCTCCATTGTTGGAAAGGGACATTATATACAAAATTAAAACTCATATTATTCTTTGCCCTCATCATTATGTTTTTTGGGTGCCTTTTGTTTTGCTTTGGATTTCCCTAATAATTCTACATTGGATCCTATCTAAAGCCCTTCCACTGCATATAAACTTATTGCTTTAGTTAAAGCTTTGAGGTCAAGAAAAGTATAAAAAAAGATACTTGGTATAAGTTATGTTTTTAGTAAGAAAGGATAAAGGAAAGAGAAATAATTGTATAGGAAATATCTTGTATGGTACATTATAAATGGCTGGTTGTTTGAAGAAAAAAAGGGAAGGGAAAGGAAGAGAAAAAAGGGTATAAAACAAAAATAGAATGTTCAAGCATTTAAAAAATGGCCAAAGTATGTCAAATATGATACGCAAAAGCCAAAAAGCTTTTTGGCCATAAGCCTATTTTAATTGCTCCCTTACACTGCTTACACTGCTTACACTGCTCCTTACACTGCTCCTCAAATAACTTGACTTTGTAGAATGTGCCCTGTGTGGTAGTTAGCTGTAGCCCACTTTACTGGGCAAGTGGACTCCCACTATCCTCCTTCTCCACTTCGTACTTTTGCAAAAGAAAATAATTATTTTATCTTTCTTCAGGTTAACAGTGCTCAACCTCTAAAAAATGCTAACTAGGTTTTTACAGAGGGTTCCTCTTTTGAAACAGTGGTTACCGTTATTAATGGTGTTACTTCTTGTTTTCAAACAGATTATAATTCCACTCAACGAGTTAAGCTGTTTGCAGCTTGTCAGGTCTTTACAAAAAAAAAAATTTAATCTTGACACTAACATTATATTACAGGTGTACTGCATCATTGAAAAACTGCTAGTCTTCATGCTGTCTCTTCCTTCTCCCCCACTAACATAATTGTTCTTTTATAAACCATTCAATTACATATTTGTGCTAGCACAAAACCTGTTTATGTTACTCATTATTCATGCTCATTCTGCCCTTCCTTGGTCCATTATCTAAAGGCAATGCTCTTACCAATGAGGCTATGTAATTTTTTGCTTTCCCTTCACTAGCAGCTACTGCTTCCTATGCATTTCATCACCAGAATGCCCAAAGTTCACTTCACCTATTTGGGCTCCCCAAAACAGAAACAAAACCGCCTAAACTCAGCTGACAATAAGGAAAAAGAAACACATTCCTCAACTAAAATGTGTTGTTCTTGAGAGGCTGCTGCTTCCACAAGAGTCTACAAACCACCAACTTGGGGACAGCTGAAAGTGCTGATGTGTGATGCAGAGGACTTGGTTCGGTCTCAAATTACTTCTCTTACTCTCTCTACTGTTTTTATTGCTATACTGGTTATTATAGCAAGTCAGGTGGGTTGTATTTATTTAAATAAAACTTTTTGGGCTTATATGCTCAACCCTCCGGTACTTCAAACCCTTACCTGGGATAATGAGGTAATCACTGTATTTACTAATTCTACCCAGTTACTAGGAGGATTAACTCTTTTTTCTTCTCAAACAAAATAACCCTAGAAATAATTGGTTTCTTAAACTATTAATGCCTGAAAAATCTAACTCAATCTTGGCAATCAGGACCCCAATCCATTTAATGTGCCCACTTATACTTCTAATAATACAAAAAGATTAGTTACTCATTCAGCCAAATACTAAATATCCTGTTTAAAGAAAATGTGCATATTCATCTAAAGTAATATATTATTTACCTGATTCTGGCATTTCCATTAATGATTGGGGTCTTAATTTACAATCTTATTCCACTACTGAAATTTCTGAAGGCATAATTATTTCCCCCAAATCTCATACTAATGAGTGGGTACCTCCAATTTTAACTACATTCATTAGAAACAAACAGGCTATCCAACCTTATATTTGGAGAGCCTTAGCTGCTACTAAACCCATAGTTTTACATCGTCCACAGGGACAAACTGTATATAATATAAGAGCTTGTTTGCAATCTCCTTATGCCTTTTTAGTAACCACTGATTATGAATCTTTAATAATTTCTTTTGATGTACAGAAATATCAAATTTCTTGTATATATTGCAAATTAACTAATTGTCTTACGTTTTCCAATTCATATAGAGAATTTATTATTCTTAAACAGCCTTCTTATTTAATGATTCCTGTAAATCTTCCATCTCTTTGGTATGATGAATATAATTTAAAAACATTGTATGAGGTTAACTCACTGTTGTCATGACCAAAAAGATTTATAGCAACTTTGATTTTAGGAATTACAGCTTTAACAACTATAGCTACTTCAGTTTTGGTTTCAGCCATAACTTTAGCCAAAGAAATCCATACTGCTACATTTACAGATCACTTATTCAAAAATGTCTCATTAGCTTTAGCATCGCAAGAAATTATTGACCAAAAATTAGAAAGTAAAGTTAATGCATTAGGAGAGGGCTATCTTGATTATAGGACAAGGACTTGTAACCTTGAAAATTAAATTGGATCTGCGATGCCATTCAGAGTTTAAATGAATTTGTGTTACTCCCTTACAGATAATTAAATCCGTCCATACTTGATACAAAATAAAATACCATATCCTTGGGATTTGGAATAATTCAAATCTAATTATAAACCTTTCTAAACTTCATTTAAAAAATAGAGGACATTAATTTGACTGAAAAACAATTCAAGTCTACCCAATTGGATCAGTCAATCTTTAACAATTTTTCTTCATTTATCAATCAAAAATAATTATTGTCTATATTAACCAACATCAGAATTTGTGGAGGAATAATTTTGTTATTATTATGCTTACTTCCAGTAATCTTCAAATCATTGAAAATCAACATCTCTTGACTAAGCACGGATTTCATGGCTTCGTATTAAAAAACAAAAAAGGGGGAGATTTGGGAGCCAGACTTGGAGGCCTACCTGATTGACAGGGTCCAGAAGGGCCAAAGACCCTGGGCTGCAGGGTGAGCCTGGGAAGCTGAGGCAATTCTGTCTTCCGTCTTTGCTGTTTGGTACCCCGTCTTTGCTGTTTGGTAGAAGAATTCTGTGCAGTCATGAAAGAAGAAAATTGCATGTTTATGTGAAGTACTCACAGCTAACCTGGAAATATCATGGTTCATTTTTCCATTTCCCACTATGCCATTTGGTCTTTTCTAACATATACTAGGGTTAAACTATGAAGCACATCAAGAATACTTTCTTTCACTTGGTTGTAAGTTACTAGATATTGCTTGAGTAATAAATGATATAAGTATATTCACTCCTTATTTGATTTAGAATTATGTAGTTTAGTGTTTAGACATAAGGTTTTTTAGAAGCACAAGTTTATAGTAAGTTCATTGTGAATTTATTGTAAGTTCTAACACTTATCTAGGAGTTATGTAGGTGATTTATAACACTGTTTTTACAGACTTAGGATAAAGATTAATCGTTAAGGATTTACTTAATTCCATAGTTAAAACTCTAAGTTAACATTTATAGAGTGGGTTTTCACTGAATTCATAATATACTAATTAGATACTTTTATGATAAATTAACTAAAGACAGAAAGCAACCTTGGGGGCCTGGGAAACATCACTAAAGACTTCTTTTGAGTTTTCTTTAGAAATAAACACTGCAGGGTAAGAGAAAAGTAATGAAGACACATCGACAAGAAAAGCAATTACAAAACTTTGAAGGTCATAGAAGCCCCAGATGGGAAAACTCCTGACACATGGAGATATGTGCACTTAGAAACTTTCTTGAGACATTTCAAGGACTGTAATTCTGGACTTTGGGCTAAAACTATCATTTTTGGCTTTAAGATAAAGACTCAGTAACTAAAAGTAGATAGTGTTCTTGGCTTGTTTGTCACTTCTAGACTGCTAGATGGTGATAACTTTTAAAGCATATGTATGTGAAGGAATTTTCTTTGTCTTGCCCCTTTACCAATGGTATAAAAGCTTTCAGTTAACCAAAATTAAATTGTCATCTGTTCAGCAAGCAGTCGTCTGAGTATATTATTTTCGTCTTTCACCTATCTGTCTCTCCTTCAGGAAACTTCACACCCTTGGCAGGGCTGGACCCCCCCCCAGAGGATCTGAATCCTACTGAAAGTAATCCAGGCAATTGAGAAAGATTGAACCCTCCCAAATCATTTTATGAAGTTAACATCACATTGATACCATACCAGTAAAGATGCAACAAAGAAAGGGAACTACAGGCCAATGACTTTGATGAACATAGATGCCAAAAATTCTCAACAAGATTCTAGCAAACGGGATTCTACAACACATCTCAAAAATCATCCATCATGACTAAGTAGGCTTCATCCCTGGGATGCAAATATGGTTCAACATTCGCAAGACAATAAATGTAATTCAATACATCGACAGACATCAGAACAAAAACCATATTATTATATTATTAGATGCAGAAACAGCTTTTGATAAAATCCAGCACCCCTTCCTGTTAAAAACCCTCAAACACCTAGGCATACATGGAACATATCTCAAAATAGTAAAAGTCATCTATGAGAAACCCACAACTAGCATACTCCTAAACAGACAAAACTGGAAACTTTTCCCCTGAAAACTGGAACAAGACAAGGATGCCCCCTCTCTCCCCTCCTGTCCAATATAGTATTGGAAGTCCTATCTAGAGCAATCAGAAAAGAGAAGGCGATCAGGGGTATCCAAAAAGAAAAAGAGGAGGTCAAGTTATCCCTCTTTGTGACGACATGATTGTGTTCCTTGAAAACCCAAGAGAATCTGTCAAAAATGTCCTTGCACTGATAAAATAACTTTGGCAAAGTCTCAGCATATAAAATAAATGTGCAAAAGACAATTGCATTTATTTACACCAATAATAAACAGACAAAAACCCAAATAAAAAACAATCCCATTCACAACAACCACACACACACCAAAGAAAAATCTTGGCATCTTCCTAACCAGACATGTAAAAGACCTTTACAATGAAAACTACAAAACACTGCTCAAAGAAATCAAGGATGACACAAACAAGGGGAAAAATATGCCATGCTCATGTACTGGAAGAATCAACATTATTAAGATGTCCATTCTACATAAGGCAATCACAGATTTAATGCAATAGCAATCAAATTATCAGCAACATTCTTCTCAGAGCTAGAAAAAACAGTACAGGAATTCATATAGAAACAGAAAAGACCAAGAATAGCCAGAACAACCCTCACCCAAAAAAAAAAAAAAAAGGAGGAATCACACTACCAGACTTGAAACATTACTGTAGAGTGACAATAATCAAAACAGCTTTGTATTGGTATAGGAACAGGCATATAGACCAATGGAACAGAATTGAGACTCCAGAAGCAAAACCTCAATTTCTCAAGCAACTCATCTTTGACAAAGCCTCCACCACCAACCACTGGGGAGAGGAGAACCTGGTTAGTAAATATTGCTGGGAAATCTGGCTGACCACATGCAGTAGACCCAAACAAGACCTCTATCTATCCCCATATACAAAAATTAACTCTAAATGGATCAGAGACCTAAGTGTAAAGCCTTAAACCATAAGAACCTTAAATAATGCAGAAAAACACCCTTATGGAAATTGGAACTGGCATCCAACTCCTGAACAAAACCCGAAATGCACAGACCATAAGAGATAAGGTAGACAAATGGGATCTCATTAAACTGACAAGCTTCTGCAAAGTCAAAGAAACCATCGAGAGCAGGGAGACAGCCTACAGACTGGGAAAAAGTATTTGCCAACTCCAGGTCCGACAAAGGCTTAACACCTTGGATCTACAAGGAACTCAAATGTGCAAAAAAGAAAAAAACAAACAACCCCATTATAAAGTGGGTAAAAGGTATGAACAGACACTTCTCAAAGGAAGACATTCGAGCAGCCAACAGACACATGAAGAAATGTTCAACCTCACTAATCATCAGGGAGATGCAAATCAAAACCACACTGAGATGCCACCTAACTCCAGTCAGAATGGCACTTATCAATAACTCAGAAAATAATAATTGTTGGAGAGGGTGTGGTGAAACAAAGATCTGAGTATCACACGTTCTCACTCATATAGTGGACCTTGAACATTTATCATAATACTGTAAGAAAAGTAATGACTGTGGTGGGAAACTATGGGTGATGGGGAGGGAGGGGGAAAGGAGGCGGGATTAATGTTAGTCAATATTTGTCTGGGAACAGGGAGACATCCCTTATCAAAAAATGTGCCTGAACAAAGCATATTTGTATAGTTAACTCTTAACTCTATCCCACAATATTAAAATAAAAAATACTGCTTTAAAAATAAAATAAAATAATAGAAAGGGAAATTAAAAAGAGGGAAAAAAGTTTTCAGGAGATGTGTGACTATATTAAGAGATTGAATTTAGGACTGACAGTTATCCCTGAAGTAGATAAGAAGAATGAGAGCACCCTGAAACAAACACTCCAAGAGGTCATCCAGGAAAACTTCCCACATCTCATCAGAGAAGAGACAATCCCAACACAAGAGACAGAGAGATCCCTGCAAAGCAACACATAATAAGTCCAACTTAAAGTCAGCAAGACAGAAAGGCCAGACTTCCTACTGGGGAATACAAATTAGAATAGCAGCAGATTTATCTACAGAAACACTGCATGCTAGAAGAGACTGAAATCCAATCTTCAGAACACTCAAAGATAAAGCTCAATCAAGAATTTTCCACCAAATTAAGCTAAGCTTAATCAATGATGAGAAATTAAAATCCTTCCCAGACATTCAATCCTTAACAGTGTATGCTGCCTCCAGGCCAGCTCTACAAGAGATGTTTAAGAAGGTATTCGGCACAAACGAAAGAAACCAAGAACAGAAACGTTCCTCCCAAGATTGCAAGAAAACAAAGAACCAATAAATCATGCATCATGACAGCAAGATGAAAAGCACACACATAAGTCAACACAAAAATCAAAAGAAAACCAACAAAACAAAATAACTAAACAAAAAACAAAATCTATAAGAGCCACATGACAGGAATAAACTCTCACATTTCAATAATCAACCTGAATGTGAACGTACTAATGCACCACCAAAAAATCATGGGATAGAAACTTGATAAAGAAATATGATGCAACATTATACTGTCTTCAGAAGACATATCTCACCAGAACGGACACTCACAGACTCAAAGCTAAAGGATGGTAAAAAAACTTTTAGGTGAATAGAGCACAAAAGAAAAAAGGATTCACAATATTAATGTCAGACACAATAACTTTTAAAGTATAAAAAATTTTTAAAGATACAGAAGGACACGACATAATGATAAAAAGTTCAATTCTTCAACAATAAATAATCATTCTAAACATACATGCATCCAACAAAGGAGCACCAGTTTTTAAAAAGCTGCAACTAATAAACTTAAAAAAAGATACTGGCCCTAACAATATCATAACTGGAGACTATAATATGCCACTATCTACCCTTGATAGACCATCAAGGCAAGAAACCAACAAGGAGATCCGGAACCTCAACCTAATGCTTGAACAAACGGACTTAATGGATACCTACAGAATGCTTCACCCAACAACGATGGAATATACATGTCATTCATCACCTCATGAAAATTACTCCAAAATTGAAGACAGCCTTGTCCATAAATCAAATCTAAACACATTTATATAAGATCAAAATGCTGTCATGCACCTTCTCAGAACACAGTGAAATAATAAATATCAATACCAACAAGATTCCCCTAAAACCCACAATGACATTAACACTAAACAGCATGATGCTAAACAACTTCTGGGTCAAAATGTAAATCAAAGAATAAATTAAATGATTCCTGGAAACAAAATTTTGGGGATATCATGAAAGCAGTACTAAGAAGGGAATTCATATCTCTACAAACACACATAAAGAAAATGGAAATTCACAAGTTAATAGCCTAACAAATCACCAAAGAATACTGGAAAATATTTGCCAACAGTATATCTGACAAAGACCTAAGATTTATGATTTACAGGAAACTCGAATGCGATGAAAAGAACAAAACAAGCAGCCCTATTACAAAGTCGGCAAGATATACGAATAAACACTTCTCAAAATAAAACATACAAGCAGATAACATATACAGTCTTGCTAATCATCCAACAAATGCACATTAAAACAACACTGAGATACCACAAAACTCCAGTCAGGGTGACCATCAACAATAACTCAGAAAGCAACAGATGCTGGAGAGGATACGGGGAAGAAGAAACACTTCTACACTCTTGGTGGAAATATAGACTGTTGCAACCTCTGTTTAAAAAAAAAAAAAAGTGTGGTGGTTTCTAAAAAATCTAAAAAACAACTTTCCATATGATTCAACAATTCCTCACCTAGGACTATATTCAGAGGAACTCAAATTACTCTATAATAAAGATACCTACACACAAAAATATTCACAATAGAAAACTGAGGAACAAATTATGCTGTTCATTGAAAGTAGACTGGATAAAGAAATGTGGTATGTTTCCACGATGGAATATTATACAGTCAAAAAGAAGAACAAAATTAAAATTTCACTCAGCAACCTGGGTGGAATTAAAGTCTATAAACTCAATGATTTATTACAGAAACAAAGATCTTAGTACCACACGTACTTACTCATAAGGGACCCTGAACATTTATCATAATATTATAAGAAAGGCATTTGCAGTAATGGAACACTGCCAGTGTAGAGGACGAACATAACATCAATAAGAGTACCCACGTTTTGCGTGTATGATAACCACATATGTACCTAATGCTCATTTGTACCCCATATTTTCAAAATAAAATAAATTAATTATTTAAAAAAGAAAGCAAACTCTGCTTCTTCCGCTGGTTGCAGAAAACCAAACTCTTTTTTGGTGTATGTTGCTTCTTAGAGAGTGTTGAAATATTATTTTTCTCTGGGGATATAAAATTTGATCTAATTCCAATACCACATTCAGGACATTTCTATTTTGATTATAAAAGTCAAAGTCAGGTATACATGCTGGGATGTAAGAATATATTTACAAGAAAATCAATATAAGCCACAGTTAATATTAAGAATGTGATTACCCCATTCCACATTCCAGTTCCATCCACTTCTACCTACATTGACTAGGTTTGCTTAAATGAATATGAAGTCAATTGGATCACCGAGACATATGAAGGCTACTGAAAGCCTGTAGTTCCAATAGTAATAAGGTATATTCATATTATATCATGGGAAATAAAAAATCTGATATTTATTTTCCTAGATTTTGAAAACTCATGGAAAGACTAAGTTGCTGGAGAAGTGTGGAATATTTCACCAACAAATGTCTCTTCGTCTATTTGGCAGTTTAGAGGAGTTGGTACTGTCTTATAAATCCAAGGCCCACCTACTTGACTAGGTCACTATCATTGTCATCTCTACTGATTTTTTCTCACAAGACAGATGTGCAATTATGTTCTTCTGGGAAAAGAACAGTCTGTGTGACCTTAGGCAAGACCTTCAAACTCTTCTGAGCCCCCTTTCTCCATTTTTAAAATGGGAATAGCAATAGCAAACCCAAAATATTATTGAAATGATTAAATGGAATGGTAAACATAGTGTACCTAGGCCAGTGCCTGGCATATAGTAAGAAATTAATAGATTAATTTAAGAGAAGAAATGGAACTTACAAATGAATGAATGGATTAAAGATAATTTTTTCACTCATAGAAGCACTTATTGAAAAAGTGTATACTCAAAGTGTGATAACCACATCTCTGGGACTGTAGGCAAAAATTTTTGTTGATATATACACTGTTTTTTTAATCTTAAAGTTTTGCACTTTTTAATATATCTTGGAAGAAATAGCGAGAACATCAACCATGTAGTTTTTTGGTTACTGTTATATAGAGTATTGATGAGGCTATAGAGTATTGACAATTATAATAAAATTTAAATTAAAAAGCATAACCAAAGATGCAGCCAAAAAAGCTTGAAGGGTATACTAAAATATTTAGAGTTTGAGAGCAATATCTAGAAGGAGAAAAGTGGGAATGTAAAACTTTGGGAGTTCGCTCAACAGTCTTGTCCATTAAAATTGTAACAGATTTAAAAATTGTGGTGCATATGCATGATGGAATATTATGCAGTCATAAAGAAGAAAGCAATAATGAACTTCAGAACAACTTGGATGAATTTATAGTCGATAATAGTGATCTATCACAGAAACAAATAACAAAGTTCCACATGTTTTTACTCATAAGTAGACACTGCACATTTATTACAATATTTTAGAAAGATATTGACAGTAGTGGGAAACTGCTAGGGAAAAAAGTGGGGGCAATAACATCATTAAGCATACCTAATTACAAACCAGGCAAAGTGGAAATGATAAGGAGACCCACATGTTACCTGTAAGATGACCACTTGTACACCTAGTCCTAAATTGTACCCCATATCTTTAAAATGAAAATAACAATATTAAATAAATAATAAAATAATTGAGGGTAAGCAAAGATCTTTAAAAATATTTTTGGAGTTGGGCCTAGCCACTGGTGAGGAGACACTGATTGCTGCCATTTTCTATGTCCTGGGACTGGTCAGGGCTCTGCATTTGTCCCCCTGGCTCTCAGCCTCCAACCTAGGACTCAGAAGCAATCTCTGCACACATCTGGATCAACTATCATTTATCCAGAGGGGAAAATTCGGGAGCATATATGGAGAGATGGATGTTACATCCCCATGCTAGACCAGGCATAAGCACATCAGATCTGAATGTGGGCTTTGGTAGTGACAACAACAGTAGAGGACTGGTTGGGTGAATCGGGATCTGATTCACCTTCTTCCTACAGCAGACCGTGGGGCTAACTGCCAATCGTTTGGCCTATGCTAAGAGTGGAGGAGAGGGACTGGAGACTGGAATCTGCTCCATGTTTCTGTGGCAGCCAGAAACAGCGGTGGAGGGAGCTCTTTTGTTTTTTCTTTTTCGCTATATGCCTATGTTTTAGTACTCATTTTTTTTTTAGTTTTTATATTTGCATATGGTTATTTCTGAGAGTGAGTGTATTTATAAGACTTTTTTTGTTTGCATGTTTGCTTACTTGTTTGTTTTCTCTTGTTTGTTTTTCTTTGTTTGTTAAATGGTATACCTGTCTGTTTTCATAATCCATCTCCTCTATCAACTTCCTTTAGTCTCTCTTCTTCCTTTTTTCTGTTCTTCCCCTTTTACTTATCTCATTTTGCTCACAGTGGACATAAACACGCACTCACCACATGAACAGATTATAATGTAGTGGGAGGTTATTCCAGGTCACCCAGTCACCTGACAATAAATATTGTGATCTTCAGATAGAGTCTGAACTACAATCCTAACAGTGTACCTCCAACAAATCTTAAAACTGTAAAAAGCAAGCCCCCATCCCAAGGTCATCTTCAAAATTGAACAAATGCAGGAGATATGCATAAAGAAGACTACAGAATTGAGCAGAAGAGATAGCCATCGCCATCACTAAGAAGCAGAAATTTAAAAAGGGGGAAAGGGGGAGAAAAATCCTCACAAATACAGAAGAGTTAAAGGAAGAACTCAGGTCCTATATATGACTCTTGGGAAGGCAACCTTGAGAATACAGACTTTGGAACTCAAACAATAAAGAGCTCGCAGAATGACTGGTCCCAAACTACACACCCAGTAATGAAGATATTAATAGACAGAATGAATAGAAATGAGAAGGCAAAATCAAAGAAGTAAGGAATTGTTAACTGAGATGATCATAATAAAGGATACAGTAAATAAAATAAATAAACTGGCAAGCATGCAATGCAGGATTAACAACACAAAAGAAAGAATCTCTGAGCTTAAAGATCAAAATATGGAACTAACCCAAATAGTTTAAAACATAGAAAAGAAGTTTAAAAAGATGGAACAAAGCCTCCGAGAGATATGTAATCTTAACAAGAGGCTAAGCCTAAGATTAACTGGCACTCCTGAGGAAGATAGAGAAACAGAGACCACCTGGAACAAACATTTCATAAAATGTCCCTCATTTCATCAGAGTTATTATCATTCAGACACAAGTGATTCAGACACCAAATAAGAAGCCAACTCCTAGATACATAGTAATTTGCATACACAAAGAAGTCATTAAAAATTATAAGGGCAGTAAGAGAGAAAGGTGACACTACTACCTAGAGAAGACCAAGTACAATAACAGCAGACATATCTACAGAAATATTGAGGGCTAGAAGAGACTGGAATCCAATGCCATGGACTTGCAATGAGCTTTGAAGAAATTTCTCAAAGATAAACAATTTCTACGAAGAATTTTGCACCTGGCTAAGATAAGCTTCATCAATGATGGAGAATTAAAATCTTTCCCAGACATTCAATCACTAAGAGTTTCCCAAGACATTCAATCCCACACTTTCTCTAGACCAGCTCTATGAGAAAGATTTAACAAAATATTAAACACAGCAAAATATAAAAAAAGAACAACCACATTCTTCTCAGGAATATGGAAAAATATAATAAATACACATATACCAATTAAAAAATAAAGAAAACAAATAAACCACAACAAACCCTATAAGATTTCATGACAAGCATTAATTCTCACATCTCAATAATTAGCCAGAATGTGAATGGACCGAATGCACCACTAAAAAGACATAGAATGACAAACTGGATTAATAAAAATTATGCAGCAATATGCTCTCTTTAGGAGACTTATCATACCAGAATGGACACTTACAGACTCAAAGTAAGAGGATAGAAAACAAATTTCAAGACAAACAAAACACAAAGGAAAGCAGGAGTTGAAATCTTAATATCAGTCAAAATATCCCTTAAGTCATCAAAAATTAAAAATACATATGGAAATTCACTAAATAATGATAAAAAGTTCAATTTATCAACAAGAAATATGCATTCTAAATATATAGGCACTCGATATAGGAGCCCCAACTGTTGTAAAGCAGCTTCTAGGGAAAACTGAAAAAAGAGATTGACTCAAATTCTCAAACCTATGGGCTCAGCAATTCACTCACCTTGGCCTCCCAAAGGGCTGGGATTACAGGCTGAGCCACCAAACCCAGCCAGAGATTGACTCAAATTCTATCATAGCTGGGAACTTAAATGCTTCACTAACAATGCTAATAGATCATTGAGGCAAAAAATTAACAAGAAGAACCAGAACCTCTTGACACACTTGATCAAATAGACTCAACAGATAGCTACAGAACAGTTCACTCAACAACCACAGAATATACATTCTACTAATCACAACATGAAATGTACTTCAAGATCAGCCACATTCTCAGACAAAAACAAACATAAATTACATAAGATAAAATACTGCCATGAACAATTTCAGAAAACAGTGGAAAGAAAATTAATATCATCACCAACAGAACTACCAGAAAACCCATAAAGACAAGTACACTAATCAGTGTGATGCTGAAAACTTCTATGTCACCATGGAAACCAAAGTAGAAATTTAAAAGAATCCTAGTAACAAATGAAATGAACACATCTTACCAAAAAACCCGATCTACCATGAGAGATGTACTGAGAGGGAAATTCATTTCTTCACCAACACACATCATGAAAATGGAGAGATCACAAGTTGTCAACCTAACAAATCACCTAAGGGAACTGGAAAGACAAGATCACCAAAACCCTAATTTCAGTAGAGGAATCCAGATAGCCAAAATTAAAGTCCAAATACAGATCAGAGAAGAAAAAATAATGAAAAAACAAGATAGTTCCTTGAAAGAATAAAAAGATTGATGGACTTTATCAGATTGACAAAAAAAAGAGAGAGAGAAACAACCCAAATAAACACAATCAGACATGAAAAATACCAACTCAAAATTGACTCTGATGAAATACAAAAATTATCAAGCACTACTATGCACACAGATATAAAAATAAACTTGAAAACAAATTAAATGGAGAACTTTCTGACATCATACAATCTCTGAAGGTTGAAACAGGAAAAAATGAGACATTAAGTAGACCAATAACAATTCAGGAATAAGACTCCATTATAGGAAACCTACTCACAAAACAAAGTCCTGGACCAAAGGCTTTCAAGCAGAGTTCTACAAGACATAAAGGAGGAGCTGATACCAATCCTGTGGAAAGTATTCCTAGAAATTGAGAAAGAGAGAAGTCTCTCAGAATTATTTTATGAATCTAACATCACACTGACAGTAAAATCAGGTAATGATCCAACAAAAGAGGTACAAGAAATATTCCTGATAGACATAGATGCAAAAATATTCAACAAGATTCCAGCAAATTGCATCCAACAGCACACTTTAAAAATCATATACAGCCAGACTCGGTGGCTTAGCCTGTAACCACATGCCTTTGGGAGGCTGAGGTGAGTGGATTGCCTGAGCCTTCGGGTTCGAGACCCACCCAAGCAGCGAGACCTCATCTCTAAAACAAATCAAAAAATCAGCCGGGCATGGTAGTGCATACCTGTAATTCCGGCTACTTGGAAGGCTGAGGCAGAAGGATTGCTGGAGCCCAGCAGGTCAAGGCTGCGGTGGCCGGGAGTGTCCACTGCACTCCAGTCTGGGCAACTGAGTGAGACTCCAACTCAAAAAAAAAAATCATATACTATGACCAAGTAGGTTTCAACTTTGGGATGCTGGACTGGTTCAACATCTGCAAGATCATAAAATAATTAAATACATGAACAGATATAAAAATAGGAAACACATGATTATATCATTAGATGCAGGAAAAATTGATAAAATTCAGCATCCCATCATGATAAAAATCCTTGAGCACAGAAGGGGTAAACCACAAAATAGTAACAGCCGTCTACAAAAAACTCAGTCAACATATTGCTAAAGGAACAAGTATTAGAGGCATTTCTTCTGAAAATCGGAGCAAGACAAGGTTGTCCACTTTCATTCCACTTGCATAACAGAGTGTTGCAAATTCTAGCTAGAGCAGTAAGTCAAGATGAAAAAAAAAATCAGTGCTATCCTAATAGAGAGAAAGTCAAGCCATTCCTCTTTTGTGATCATAAATTCTATTATTTGAAAATTCAAAAAAATCTGTCAAAAAAATTTCTTGTACTGATAAAAGACTTTGGCAAAGCCTCAGGGGACAAATAAATGTGCAAAAGTCACTTGCATTCTTATACACCAACAACAAACAGGCATAAAATCAAATAAAACGACAATTCCATTTATTATAGTCACACACACAAACATGTGTGCACACACACCTCGACATTTTCCTAGCCATAGAAGTGAAAGACATTTACAATAAAAACTACAAAACTCTGCTCAAATATATCAAAAATGACACAAGTAATGGAAAAAAATTCCATGCTCACGGATAAAAAGAATCAACATTGTTAATATGAGTATCCTCCTCAAGACAATCTACAAATTTAATGCAATACTCATCAAGTTACTAGTATTACTCCTCTCAGAACTTGAAATAACAATACAGAATTCATACAGAATCATAATCACCACGAATAACCAAAACAATCTCAGCAAAATAAGCAAAGTGGGGTTATCACACTTATAGACTTTAAACTTTATTGTAAGGCTAAAATAATCAAAACAGCCTGGTATTGTTACAAGAACAAGTATATATACCAATGGAGCAGGATAGATATTTTGAAAGCAAAACTGCAATTTCTCAATCAACTCATCTTTGACAAAGACTCCAGCAATAACCACTCTGGAGAGAAATATTTATTCAGTAAATGGTGCTGGGAAAACTGACCACATACAGAAGATTAAGACCAGAACCCTACTTTTCACCATATACAAAAATCAACTCTAAATGAATCAAAGACCTAAACACAAACCCTCAAACTATAAGAACATTAAAAAATGCAGAAAACACCCTTATGGAAATTGGAACTGGCAACCAGTTCCTGATCAAAACCCCAATTGCTCACAAATAAAGGATAAGACAGTTAAGTGGGATGTCATCTGACTGAAATCTTCCGCAAAGTCAAAGAAACCATCCTAAGAGAGAGAAGACAGCCTGCACACTGAGAAAAAAAATATTTGCCAACTACATATCTAACAAAGGCCTAGAGCTAGGATCTACAAGGAAATCAGGCTTGCCAAAAAGAAAAAAAAAATGATCAATAAAAAGTGGGCAAAAGATCTGAATAAACACCTCTCAAAAGAAGAATTGTAATCAGTGAACAGATAGAAAAAAATGGTCAGTCTCAGTAACCATCAAAGAAATGCAAATGAAGACTACACTGAGATGCTATCTAGCTCCTGTCAGGAGGCTATAATTAATAACTCAAAAAAAAAAAAAAACACATGCTGGGGAGGATGCAGGGAAATGGGAATGCTTCTACAATGTTAGTGAAAGTGTAATCTAGTACTACCTCATGAAAAACAGTGTGGTGACTCCTAAAAGATCTAAAAATCAGCCTCCCATACAACCAAGTAATTCTCCTTCGGGTAATATACAGAGAGTAATCACTCAAATCATTCTTTGAAAAAGATCAGCTGGGCTCAGTGGCTCATCCTGTAATCCCACACCTTTGGGAGGCTGAGGTGAGTGAATTGCCTGAGCCCATGGGTTCGAGACCTGCCTGGGCAGAGAGACCTCATCTCTACAAAAAATAAAAATATCAGCCTGGTGTGGTAGTGCGCACCTGTAGTTCCAGCTACTTGGAAGGCTGAGGTGGAAGGACCACCAGAGCCCAGCAGGTCGAGACTGTGGTGGCCAGGAGCAGCCACTGCACTCCAGTCTGGGTGACAGAGTGAGACTCCAACTCAAAAAAAAAAAGATTTTAAAATAAAAAAAAGAAAAAGATCCTTGTGCACACATGTTTATTGTAACTCTATTCACAGTAGCAAAATCATTGTATTAATCATTCTTCCCACCGAAAGTAAACTGGATTTTTTTAAAGTGGTATATATGCATAATGAAATATTACAGAGCCATAAAAAAAGACAAGATTAAGGAATCTGGAGCAACTTGAATGAATTTAAAGGTTGTAATACAAAGTGATCCATGATAGAAACAAAGAACTGAGCACCTCCTGTCTCACTCATAAGCTGATCCTGAACAAGTATCATAATACTGTAAGAAAGTGATTCTACTTGGAAGGCTGAGGCGGAAGGATCGCCAGAGTCCTAAAAAAATAAAAAATAAAAAAAAGTGATTGACAGTAGTGGAAACTGCCATGGGAGGGATGGTACACTCCATCTATAAGTGTACCTGATGTCAAACCAGGTGAAGTAGGGGCGATAGTGAAGCCCAAACTTTACATGTACAATGACCCCTTGTATACCTAACACTGAATCGTACCCCACATCTTTAAAATGAAAATTGAAAACATATTAATAATGAGGATTAATAAAGGGAAAAACTGAATCACATAGGTGTCCCAAAGTTTACACAAGTTATCTGAAGAGTATTTAAAGCTCTCTACCTTACAACTCCCACTTAAAGAAATGCACATCTGAAAATAAGGTATTGTCAATATCCCTAATGAACATAGATGTAAAAATCTTCAATAAGAACCTAGCAAATATGGTCCAAAAACACATCTCAAAAATTACACACCATGATGAAATAGGCTTTATCCCCAGGATACAAGGCTGGTTCAACATTAGAAGACCATAAATGTAATTAAATACATCAATAGATGTAAAAACAAGAATCACATGATTATCTCATTAGATACAGAAAACGTTTCTGGTAAAATCCAGCATCTTTTCTTGATAAAAATCCTCAAACACCTAGGTATAAAGAAACACACCTCACAATAAGTGCCATCTACAATAAACCCACAGCTAACATATTGCTAAATCAACAGAAATTGGAAACATTTCCCTTGAAAACTGGAACAAGACAAGGCTGCCCACTCTCACCCCTCTTGTTCAATACTGTATTGAAGTCCTAGCTCAGGCAATTAGACAAGAGAAGGAAATCAGGGGTATCCAAATAGAAAAAGAAAAGCTATCTCTCTTTGCTGATGTTATGCTCCTATACCTTGAAAATCCAAGAGAATCTGTCAAAAACCTGCTTGTGCTGATAAAGGACTTTGGCAAAGTCTCAGAGTACAAAACAAATGTGCAAAAGACATTTGCATTCCTATACTCCAACAACAGGCAGGCAGAGACCCAAATTAAGAAGCACAATTCCATTCACAACAGCCACCAAAAAAAGAAACACCTCAGCATTTTCCTAACCAGAGAGTGAAAGACCTTTACAATGAGAACTACAAAATACTGCTCACAGAAATCCAAGAAGACACAAACAAATGGAAAAATATCACTGCTGTTATCTCAGTTATCAACTCCTTCCTATTTTTCTCTTATCTCTCCTCCATTCTTTTTATTCTATTAATGTCTTCATATCTGGGTTTGTAGTATGTGACCAGTCATTCTTGGGGCTCTTCATGGTTTGCATTCCGAAGTCTGTTTTTTCAATATCTGATCTCCCAGGGATTGTGTGATACCTATATTCTTCTTTTGATTTTTCTTCATTTGTGTAGATTTGGCTCCCCACTTTTTTCTTCTTATTTTCCTTTGCCTTCTTTAAATCTTCTGTTCAGAGGTGGTGGGGTTGCTTTTGCTTCTGTTTGCTCAATCTCCTATTTTCCTTATGTGAATCCTCTGGCTTTGTTTGATGCTGAAGCTGGACTGTAGGTTGAATGTTATAGCTTTTTCAGCTTTGAGATTTATTTGAAGAGGGAGCTGTGATTCAAAATTTATCTGCAGATCCCAGTATACACTGACTGGTGTAAGGATACACTGGATCCCACTTTCCACTGCCTTGTAATCTGTTCATGAAGTGGGGATAGTGGTTTGCTCCCTGAAAGTAAAATGATATAACAAAAGGAAAAGAAATGGAACAGGGAGAGGGGAAAAGAGAAGGTGAAAAGAGAGGAGAGTAAAAGGGAAAACAGACAAATATACCTGCTAATAAATGAAAATAGACCTGAAGACAGATAAGAGTAAGAGAAAACAAAAACAAAAAAAGCAAACAATCAAACAAAAAAGCCCAACAGAAACAACAACAAGCAAACTAGGACATACAATCATACCAAGCTAACCAACTTCTTTAATGTGTATTATTCCTTACATAAACATGAAGTCTTAGTTCCCAAGTTGCAGGTTGGGCACAGCTGGGTGAGTGAAGCACTGCAAGTCTCTTCCTGGTCACAGGGCTCCAGATGATCTCAGGTTTTATTGCCGCTGGCTCCAGCTGGGGAGGCAGCGTTTGAGACCGTCGGGTGCTGTAGGTCAGCATGTCACAAGAGGCTTGGACCTCTTTTTCTTTCTTTGTTCTTAGGGCCCAAACTGAAGACTGCACAGAGTTGGGTGAGCTCATGGGGCAATGTAGGTCACTGTCTGATCTCGAGCTCCAGCTATTCTCTGGTCCCACAATGGTCAGGGATGAGTTGTGGGGGGATGAAGTGCAAGACTACTTGGCATTTCTGGTCAGCGTAGTGGTCAGGGGGGCTGGGGGCAGGGTGATGTAGTCAATAAAAGAGCCCAGAACTTCATGGAGAGGGAGCAGTCGGCCTCCCTGGGTAGTGGAGATTGGGACGGGGTTATGCACTGCAGCTAGGGAGTGTGCCCAAAGCTCTGAGGAGCAGTCACCAAGGGCCTCCATAAGGACAGCAGCTTGAGGAGGGTCTGGGCACTTCAGTCAGGGAGAGGGCCTGGAGTCTGAGGGGTGGATATTGGGGCCCTCTGCCATCATCAACAGCTTTGGGTTGGGCGAATTGCTTTAGTCAGTTATGGAGCCCATAGCTCCAAGGGTCGGATACCAAGGTCTTCCAGAGGGGTGGTGGCTTGAGGTGGGCCTGGGCACTTCAGCCAGGGAAGGGGCCTGGATCTCCAAGGCATGGGTGCCAAGGGCCTCCATGGGGGTGGCAGCTTGAGGTGGGGCTGGGTGCTTAAGACAGGGAGGGAGCCCGAGTTCCAAAGGGCAGCACTGAGGGCCTCCATGGTGGTGGCAGCTTTGGGTCTGGTGGGGCAGTTCAGACAGGGATGGAGCCTGTAACTCTGAGGGGTGGGTGCCTAGGACTTCTGTGGGTGGCAGCAGTGACTTGAGGCAGGGCTGGGCACTTCAACCAGGTAGGGGGACTGGAGCTACAATGTGCGGTGCCAAGGGCCTCTGTGGGGAGTGGTAGCTTTGGGCCTGGTGGGGCACTTCAGTCAGGGATGAAGCTCTGAGGGGTGGACATCTAGGGACTTCATGGGTAGCAGTGGCTTGAGGCAGGTTTTAGTGTTTTGGCCAGGGAGGGGGCCCAGAGCTCTGAGGTGTGACACCAAGGCCTTCTGTGATTGGCAGTGGCTTTGGGCCTGGTGTAATGCTTCAGTAAAGGATAGAGCTCGTAGCTCCAGGTTGTGGGCTCTGAGGGCCTCCATAGGTGTGGTGGCTTGAGAAGGGGCTGGGCGCTTCAACCAGGGAGAGACCCCAGAGCTCTGAGGTGTGAGCACCAAGGGCTTCCACCATCAGCAGTGGCTTTGGGCCATGCGGGGCACTTTAGTCATGGATAGAACAGTAGATTTGAGGGCAGGTGCTGGGGATCCTCTGTGGGCTGTGGTGGCTTGAGATGGGACTGGGTGCTTCAGTCAGGGAGGGGGGCCACTGGTGGCTGGGTGCCAGGCACAGCAGTGTAGCCAGCAAGGAAACCCAGAACACTACAAGGCAGCAGCTGAGGGCCTCTGAAGGCAGTGGTGGATTGCCACAGGGTGAGGGGGTGTAGCCGGAGAGGGAGCTGGGAGCTAGACATGGCTGCGGATCTGGGGTTGCCTAGGGTGGAACAGTGACAGCAGCAGGGGTCATGGTAGCTGGGTGGTGCATGGGACCAAGGACCTCCAGGTCTTGGACTTGTGCAGCTCATGGGGTGTGAGGGGAGGAGGGGGAAGCAAGAGTCTTTATGGGAACTCAATTTTGGAGACTTTCACTGTCCCACCTGTGCCACTGCCAACTTACCAGAACCTCCATAATTGTCATTTCTTCGGTTAGTAGATAGGATGAATTTATATAAATATAATATATATTATATATGTGTATCTTTTTTACTCTTATATCTTCTTTTAAGAAGTGTCTATCCGTATCTTTTGCCCAATATTTCTATTTTATTTTTCAGTTGGAGGCTCACTCTATTACCCAGGCTGGGGGGCAGTGGCATGATCATGGCTACCCCAGTGTTGACCTGCTAGGCTCAGGTGACCCTTCCATCTCAGCCTTCCAAGTAGCCAGAACTACAGTCACACTCTACCGCACCTGGCTATTTTTATTTACATATTGTAGAGATGAGGTCTCGCCAAGTTGTCCAGGCTGTTCTCAAACCAGTGAGTTCAGGTAATCCTCTCATCTCAGCCTCTCAAAGTGCTGTGATTATAGGTATCAATCACTGCACCCCCCCTGCCCACTTTTTTAATATGTGGGCTGCTTTTTTTTTCTTTTTGGCATGTTTGAGATTCTTGTCGATTCTAGATGTTAGACCTCTGTAAGATATACAATTGACAAACATTTTTTCCCCAGTTCTTGGGGAGTCTCCTACTCTCTTGATGGCGTCTTAGTTTTGGAGAAACTTTTCAGTTCAACAATGCTCCACTTGTTTATCATTTCTTATGGCATGGATACTTGAGGTTTTGATTAGGAATTGGTGGCCAGTTCCAATTTCCATAAGGATGTCTCCTATATTTTCTAAGATTCTTACAGTTTGTGATTTTATGTTTAGGTCTTTTATTCATTTAGAGTTGATCCATGTGTAGGGTGACAGGTATGAGTTTTGTTTTAATCTGCATGTGGTCAACCAGTTTTCACGTGCAATTTACTAATTTGTCCTCTCCCAGATGGGTGACTGTGAAGTCTTCGTTGAAGATTAGTTATTTGAGAAACTGAGGCTTTGCTTCTGGAATCTCAAACCTGTTCCATTGGTCTATATGACTGCTCTGGTACCAATACCAGGTTGTTTTGATTACTGTAAACTTATTCTAAAGTTTAAAGTCTAAAAGTGTGATAACTCTGTGTTTCTTTAGCTAAGGATTGTTTTGGCTATTCAAGGTTGTTCATAATTTCCTATAAATTTCTGTATTGTTACTTTCAAGTCTGAAACAAATAATGTTGATAATTTAATGGGTATTGAATTAAATCTGTAGACTGCCTTTGGCAGGATGGACATCATAACAATTTTGATACTTTCATTCCATTAGTATTGAATCTTTTTGCATTTGTTAGTGTCATCTTTCATTTAGTTAAAAAATGTAGTTTAGTTTTCATTATAAATGTCATACTTCTTTGATTAGAAAGAGTCCAAGGTGTTTCATTTATTTTGTGTCTATTCAGATGGGATTGTACTTTCATTTGGTTCTCTGCCTGTTTGTTGTTGGTATATAGGAATCCTATTGTCTTTTGCACATTGATTTTGTCCCCTGAGACTCTGCTAAGTTTCTTTATTAGTGCAAGAAGATTTTGAAATTTTGTGGTATGCAATCACATTATAAGGAAAGAGTAATAGTTTGACTTCCACTTTCCCTACTTGCATACTCCTAATTTCCTTATCTTGTCTGATTTCTCTAGCTAGGACTTCAAACACTATGTAGAACAAGTGGAATGAGAGTTGGAAGTCTTGCCTTGTTCCAGTTTTCAGGGGAAATGCTTCCATTTTTGCACATTTAGCAATACACTGGCTGTGGGCTTATAGTATATGGGGCCTACTATTTTGAGGTTTGGTTCCTCTATGTCTAGGCATTCAAGGGTTTTTGTTACAAAGTGATGCTAGAGCCAGGCTCGGTGGCTCAGCCTGTAATCCTGCACCTTTGGGAAGCTGAGGTGTGTGGATTGCCTGAACCCATGGGTTTGAGACCCGCCTAGGCAGTGAGACCTCATCTCTACAATAAATCAAAAAATCAGCTGGGCATGGTAGTGCATGTCTGTAATTCTGGCTACTTGGAAGGCTGAGGCAGAAGGATCACCGGAGCCCAGCAGGTCAAGGCTGTGGTAGCTGGGAGAAGCCACTGCACTCCAGTCTGGGTGACAAAGTGAGACTCCAACTCAAAAAAAAAAAAACCAAAAATGAACAAACAAAGAGAAAACAAAGTGATGCTAGATTACATTGAAAGCATTTTCATCTAATGATATAATCATGTTATTCCTATTTTTACACCTGTTGATGTATTTAATTACATTTATCTGGTTTAGGATAAACTCAGATGTCAACCTAGCCCTGCATGACAGGGAGAAAGTCAACTTGGTCATGGTGGATGAATTTTGAGATGTGTAATTTTATTCAATTTGCTAGAATTTTGTTGGGTATTTTTGCATCTTTGTCCATCAGACATATTGGTCTGGAGCTCTCATTTCTTGTAGTATCTTTACCTGGTGTGTGTATCAGTACGGTGTAAGATTCATAAAATGATTTGGGTAGAATTCCATCTTTCTCAATTACTTGGAATACTTGCAATAGAATTGGTATCAGCTCTTTCTTGTATGCTTTAGAAAACTTCACTGGAAAACCTTCTGGTCCATGATTTTTTCCATATGTAGCTTTCTTATGACAAACTCTTAGTTCCTTAGTTGTTATTGGTTTATTTAATGTCTCAATTTCTTCCTATTTCAGTTTTGGGGAATTATGTGACATCAGAGAACTACACTGTCGGTGGAAGTGTAAACTAGTACAGTCTATGTGGAAAACAGCGTGGATATTTCTAAAAGTTCAAAAAATCTACCTTTCATATGACTCCACAGTCCCCCTACTGGGGAAAGTTCTCTATTTCATTTGGGTTTTCAAGTTTGTTCCTTACAGGTTTGCTTAGCAAACTCTGATAAATTTTGTATTTAATCAGGGTCGAGTGTGGCTTGATATTTTGCATTTCTTAATTTTTTTTTGGACTTTTTTCTATCTTTTTCTTGGTCAGTCTTGTTATGGGTTAATTAATCTTGTTTATTCTTTCAAAGAACCAGATCTTGGTTGTGTGTGTGTGTGTGTGTGTGTGTGTGTGTGTGTGTGTGTGTGTGTGCGTGCACGCTCACCTTTCTAGCTTTTTTTTTTTTTTACATTTTTTTAAATGTTAAAGTTGTGGGGTACAATTCAGGGTTAGGTATACAAATATTTGTTGTGCAGGTACCCTCGATGATGAGGTGTGCCCCTCCTTCCTCAGGCAGATTTCCACTCCTGTCAATCCCACATTTCTACCACCTCACCCCTCCCCCAGAGTTTTCTGCTACCATCAACCCTTTTCTTATAGTATTACAATAATTGTTCAAGGTTCACTTATAAGTGAGAACATGTGGTACTCAATTCCTTGTTTCTGTAAGGTCACTCAGTATTATAGATTCTAATTCCATCCAGGTTGCTGTGAATTTCATGATTTTGTTCTTTATGGCTGTTTAATATTCCATTGTGTATATGTACCACATTTTTTATATCCAAGCCTCTTTTGAACAACAGCACATTTAGTTTCATGTTCTTGTTATTGTGAACAATGTTGTGATAAATATACGTGTGCAGGTATCTTTTTTTTATAGAGTGATTTGAGGTCCTCCAGGTATATTCCCAGTAGGGGAATTGTGGGGTCATAGGGAAGGTAGATTTCTTGAACTTTTTGAAATCGTCACTCTGTTTTCCACAGAGACATTACTAGTTTACACTTCCACCAACAGTGTAGAAATGTTCTCTGTACTAAATTCATGTATCAAAAGCACTTAATACACATTTATTCAATGAATGGCTAAATATTGTTTAAATTATTATCAACAATAATGGAAAGAAAGAAACTTTTTACATTTTGTGGAGGAAGTTGAGATGAAGGTAAATTTAAACTTCTAACTCTGAAAGAAGCTAATTTTTCACACCCTTGGGATAGATCCTGGAGCATGTGCACTAAAGAACATGGCTGCAAGTCAGGGATGACTTAGGATTCTCCACATTTGTCTTGGATAAATCTGTTCTGAAGGACTCTAAAGAGAGACCAGGAAGGAGAAAATACTGCAGGTGTACTGAAGAGGTAAGAACCTCCCATAGCACCAATAGTGGGTGCAGCTTGATATCTGAGAGGACATTTACTGAACTCTCTGATGCCCAAGGACTCCTAAATGACTCATCTGGATGCTGAAGTAATGTGTGTCACTTAGTCTTGAAATTGCATGCACAATGAAGTAATAATTGTCTTTAATTGGGAGAAGCATCTATAGCATTTATCATATTCCCTACAGAATTTAACTCAGAAAATATCAAGAAACACTGATACAAAGTGACTAGTATGAAGAAAGTACCCCTGGAAATCTGATCTTAGATTACCATCCACAGATAGCAGCACTGAAGGTCCAGAAGGATTTATGGGGTGGCCCAGTGTGGCCAAGTCAGCATATGAAATGGTGGGACACTTGATAGACACATTCATAGGATAAATGGGAAGATTCACCCTTCATCTTCCCTTCCTTGGAGTAAAAACCTTTACAAGTCTGAAGTGCTTGTACAATTAGCAGCAGTCCATTCATTTATTAACCAATATTATTAGCTTAGATCCTACACTCGCCCAAGTTCAATGCTAGGTACTGGAAAAAGATGATCAATGCTCTCAACATTCTAAGAAAAGTTGAGTCATGGCAAACTGTCCATGGAATGGATCTGTCTATGCATTTCTGTAGCCTCCAAGCTTTGATCAGTACCAACCATGTAGGAGGAGCTCAAAAAAGTAACAAGTTAAATGGGAAATGGGAAAATACTGCATTTTTGGCACCTGAACTTAGGCAAAATGTTTTGTCAAATCACAGTTTTTCCAGGTATGTATTTTATGATTCTGAGCAGGTCATATTATCTTTCTGTGACTCAATATCCTCATATGTTGAATAAAAATCGACATCACAGTGATCTGCAGGGGTTACCAGAGCTAATTCATGAAAATAACTTGGCAAGTACCAAGTCCTTTACAAATTATAACTATTGGAATTTATATCACTTATATCATTACTCTAGTAAAAAAAATCTCAGCTCCATTGTACCTTCTGGGAAATCAGAAGTTCATATGTCTGTCTCTACCAAACTATAATCCAAGTAGTTAGGTATGGTGATGTCTTGGGTTGGTACAGAGCATAATCTAATGGACAAGGTAGAACATTTATAAAGTGTCACACTGACATTGGGAAGGGGATGTTTTAAGACTGAGACAACAATTGGCAGAGAAGTCAAGAAGGTGGGTTGCATGTTCTGGTTGTCCCCAGTAGAGGAAGTAATGTCAGATGAAGTCATGACATGGTATTGAGAATCCTGAGAATGGGTGCTAGCTGAGGAGTTTCTTCTCTCTGACCTGGACTACTTGGACCCTGGGTCACTAGGTTCTGTAGGTTTAGGGCCTATCATTTTTATGTTGTCTCTCTGTGTTCATCCAAGGTCACTGTCCTCATTGCTCCTTGTCCTTAGTGCTCACATGCTTATGCCATAGAAGGGTCTGTGCCAGAGCATAGTCAAGGTTTCCTCCACAGCTCTGGGTCACACATTAGCAACTGGATCACGGATCCCAGGATCTCTGCTCAGATGTTCAATTCCAATCATGTGATTCAGTAAAGGAAGACATTGTGCCACTTCTACCTCCTTCTGTATGCTTCCTATGCCTTTCCTGATGTCTGTCTACACATCCTTCTCTAGCCCCTTCTGCCAAAAGAATTCAGGAAAATAAATCTCCCCTGTTCTCATCTATATAGGAGATACTGGTAGGTCCCACTCATGGAGTGGCAAAGCGTAAATGAGAGAAACTGTGTGAAGCCTGGGAAATAATAAGACACATGTGTGCCCAGAAATTGAAGATATTGCAATCATCACCATCAAAAAGAAGTGAGATCCCAGTCCCAAGAAAAACATTTAGAAAGTCCTTTGTTCTCTTTATCATTGACAGTCAGTTTTAAGGACACTAACAGTAAAATATTAAAGTCAGGTGTGTTTTTTCTTATGCCTTGATTAAAAATCAGACAAGCAAATACAATGCTGTCAGTGGAAAATATGCCAGCAACATATTCTCAGACCTAGAAACAACAACACAGAAATTCATATGAAAACATAAACTACCAAGAATATCCAACACAATCCTCAGCAAAAAAACAAACAAACAACAACAAAAAAGAGGTATCAAACTCCCAGACTCTAATCATTATTAAGACGCTACAATAATCAAAACTGTCTGGTATTGGTACAAGAACAAGCATGTAGGCCAATGGAACAGAACTGAGATTCCAGAAGAAAAACCTCGCTTTTTCAAACAACTCATTTTGATAAAGCCTCCACCACCAACCAATGGGGAGATGAGAAACTATTCAGTAAATGGTGCTGGGGAAAACTGGCTGACCACATGCAGAAGATTGAAACAGGGCCCTACTTATCCCCATACACAGAAATCAACTCTAAATGAATCAGAGACCTAAACATAAAACCTCAGACTATAAGAACCTTAGAAAATGCAGGAGACACTCTTATGAAAATTGGAACTAGCAACCAATTTCTGATCAAAATCCTAAGTGATCTTCCACATGTCTCAAATCACTGTATAAAAAAGATACCTGCACACATATGTGTATCACAGCATTGTTCACAATAGCAGAAACATGAAGCCAACTGTGCTACCCATCAAAAGAGGACTGGATTTTTAAAAAGTACATATACACAATGGAGTATTACACAGCCATAAAGAACAAAATCATTAACTTCACAGCAACATGGATGGAATTAGAATCTTTCTAATTCTGTGGATCTTTCACAGAAACAAAGAACTGAGTATCACATGTTCTCACTCGTAAGTGAACCTTCAACAACTATCATAATACTGTAAGAAAAGGATTGACAGTAGCAGGAAACTGTGAAGGGATGGGTAGGTGGGATTGACAGTAGTGGAAATCTGCCTGGGGAAGTGGGGGCATACCTCATAATCTTGCACAATGAATATTTGCATATCTAACCCTGAATTGTACCCCACAATTTTAAAATAAAAAAAGACATTGTCAAGTATACATTTTACTAATAAAATAAGTCCTAAGTTAACAGTGTTGATAGAAGTTCCAGCAAGATGGCAACAGGAATGGTTGGACTGTGGGAGTCTCCAAAATGGTGAGTGTCCATAGAGGTTCTCACTTTCCCACAGGTGGCTGCTGCTCCCATCACTTCTGGCCTGCTCTTTGGTCAGTCAGGCAGCCCTGTAGGCTAGAGGAACCTGGCTCCATGCACTGCTATGCCATGATTGCTGCCACAAACCCCCATCCAGAGCAGTCCTTGGTTCCCGGCCTGTGGAGCTCTGGGATCCCTCCCTGGCTTCACTGCTCCACCCTGCCCAGAGCCGCCCAACAACAGGCCAACCTGCAGTGCCCAACTGTCTTGTGATATGCCTCTCTTTGCTCAGCTGCTGGTCACCTGGCACTGGAGATCAACTGGAGCCCTCACACCAGGTAGACACCTGCATTGCCCTGGCCAGCTCTGCCCAGCCTCCAAATTGGGAACTTAGTTGGCTGCTGCCCCTCTACTCCCAGCCTGCTCTTCAGCCAGCTGAGCTGTTCTTCAGACAGGAAAACGCTGGTCCCATACAATGTTCTGCCACTGCTGCCACCACTGCTGCCTCCACCCTCAGCCAGGATTGCCCTCAGTTCCAGGTCCCTAGTGCTCTGAGCTCCTCTCTGACTGCAACACCCAATCCTGCCCTGCAGCACCTGGCTGTCTCACACTCTGCCTCCCCCAGCTTGGGCCCCAGCTTCCACAGAATGAGAACTCAGCTGGAGCACCAAGACCAGACAGAGACCTGCACTGCACTGTTCAGCTCCAAATTGGTCTTCAGATGGCTGCTGATCCCACCACTGCCAACCTGCCTTTCACCCAGTCGAGTAGATCTGCAGGCAGGAGGATGCCAGACCCATGCACTTCTCTGCTGCCAACACCCCCCTGCCCAGGGCTGCCCTCAGCTACCAGCCCCATGGAGCTGAGTGCTTCCTCCCCAGCTGCACTGCCCCAAGCTAACCCTTGCCAGGCCAAACTGCAGCACCTGGTTGTATCACACTCTGCCTCCCCTGGCTTTGCCCCCATTTGCCATGGGACCAGAGATCAGCTGGAGCCTTGAGACCAGGCAGAGACCTGCACTGCTCCACCCTGTTCCACCCAGCACCAACCAGCCTCCAAATCAGGTCCCAAGATGTCTGCTGCACCCGCCATTGCCAGCCAGCTCTTCAGCCAGTGGAGAAGGCCTGAGGGCAGGAGGAGACCAGCCTCATACACTGATCTGCCACTGCCACCATCCCCTCCACCAGAGGTGGCCCTTACTACCAGCCTTGTGGAGATTCGAGTTCCCTAACTGGCTGCACCTCCCTTCCAGAGCTGACCCATGCCAAGCCAACCTGCAACTCCCAGCTGTCTCACACCCTGCCCTCCTGGCTTGGACCCAATAAAGGCAGAGACCTGCACTGCCCCACACAGCTCTGCCTAGCTCTGCCCATCCTCCAACTTGGGACCTAAAAACTACAAGTCTGTATATGGAAATAGTATATCAGCAAGGAAGTGTGTCTGTATGATTATCTGTATTTTGGGGGTGTTTTTATATGCTCTTTTTTTGTCCGTGTGTCTCTTTTCACTTGTTAGTTGGTATTTTGTCTGTTTTGCTTCTCACTCTTCTCTCTTATCACCTTCTTCTTCTCCCACCTTCCCTATCCCCCCACTGATGAAGCTACTCCATTTTTTTTTCCTTTTTCTTACCTCATCCTGCTTTCAGGGAGCAAACATATACCCCTACTGCATGGACAGATTGCAAGCCAGTGGGAAGCAGGTGCCAAGGTATCCATACACCTGTTGGTGGAGACTGGGATCTGTAGATAGATTTTGACTCAAAACTCTCCCCTCAATTGAATCTCAAAACTGCAAAAAAAAAAAAAAAATACTGCCCAAAACAGTTTAGCTTTCAAACTGAACAAAGCTAGAGGATTCACAAAAGAAAAAAAAAGGAGATTGAGCAAACAGAAGTAAAACAACTACTCCATCATGAACAACACAATTAAAGAAGAGGTAATGAAAGAAAGGAAAAAGTGGGGAGGAAAATCTACACAAATGAAGAAAAACCAAAAGAAGAATATAGGTCTCACATGGATCCCTGGGAAGTCAGACACTGAGAAAACAGACTTGGAAATGCAGACAATGAAGAGCACCCAGAATGAATGGTCACATATACAAACTCAGACATCAAGATATCAATAGAGAGAATAAAAAGAATTGAGGAGAGACAAGAGGAAACTGGGAAGGAGTTAATAATGGAGATAAAAGTAGTAAAGAATACTGTGATTGAAATAAATAACAAGCTACATATGCATGGAAAGCATAATTAGCCAAGCAGAAGAAAGAATCTCAGAATGAGGATCAAAATATAGAACTAACCCAAACTGTCAAAAACATACAAAAGAAGCTTTAAAAGACAGAACAAAACCTTCAAGATATGGGTGATTACTTCAAGACACTGAACCTAAGAGTAATTGGAATTCCTGAGGCAGAAGGAGAGACAAACTCTACCCTGAACAAACATTCTAGGAAATTATTCAAGGAAACTACCCTCATTCATCAGTGATGTGAAAATTCAAACACAAAAGATTCAGAGAACCCCTGCAAGACAACAAATGAGAAGACCAACTCCCAGTCACATAATTCACTTAAGCAAAGTAGGTATCAAAGAAAAAAAATTAAAGGCAGCAAGAGAAAAAGACCAGACTACATACCAGGGAAGACCAGTTAGAATAGCAGCAGATTTATCTACAAAAATACTTCAGTCTAGGAAAGCCTGGAGCCCAGTCTTCAAAGTTCTCAAAGATAAAGAATTTCAACCAAAGATAAGCTACCCAGCTAAGCTAAGCTTTATATGAGTTAAGGGGGAATTAAAATCTTTTCCAGACATTCAATCCCTAAGAACTCACACTGCCTACAGATCACATCTACATGAAACACTTAAGAAAGTATTAAATACAGAAGAAAAAGAAAAAAGAACAGCAATGTTCCTCACAAGTATAAGAAAAAGTTTGAAAACACACATGAATCAACACAAATATCAAAAGAAAGACAACAAACAAATAGGAACAACAGCAAATCTATGAGAACCACATGGCAGAGATAAACTCTCACATATCAATAATTAGCCTGAATGTGAATGGGCTAAATGCACCACTGAAAAGACATAAATGGGCAAAATGGATAAAATATCATCAGGCAACAATATATTGCCTCCAAGAGACTCATCTCATCAGAGAGGACTCTCATAGACTCCAAATAAGAGGATGGGAACAAAAATTTCAGGCAAATAGACCTCAAAAGAAAGGGGGAGTTGCAATCTTAATTTCAGACAAAATACTATTTAAGCTATCAAAAATTTTAAAAGATATAAAAGATCACTACATAATGATAAAAAGTTTCAAACCAAGAACAAGAAATATTCATTCTAAACCTAAATGTGCCCAACATAGGAGGACAATTTTCATAAAGCAGCTTCTAGGCAAACTTTTAAAAGATATTGACTCAAGCACAATCATAGCTGAGGACTTTAATACCCCACTCACAATCCTAGACAGATCACCAGGACAAAAAGTCAGCAAGGAGACAAGGAACCACAATGCAACTCTGAACAAAATGGACTTAACTGATACCTACAGAACACTTCACCATAGAAAGACCATATACATTTCCACTGCATGGAGGGATTCTAAGATCGAACACATCTTTGGTTATAAATCAGGCATAAACAAATTTCATAAGATTAGCATTTTGCCATGCACCTTTTGAGACCATAGTGGAATAAAAATAAATATCAACACCAACAAAATCCCCCCAAAACCCACAAAGACAAAGACACTAAGTAGCATGTTGCTAAGCAACTCCTGGATCAACACAGAAAGAAAAACAGAGTTTAAAAGATATCTGGGAACACATGAAAATAAAGAAACATCTTACCAAAATCTCTGGGATGCCATGAAAGCAGTAGTAAAAGGGGAGTTCATATCTCTACAAATGCACATTAGGAAAATGGAAAGATCACAAGTTAACAGTCTAACAGATCACCCAAGGAAGTTGGAAAAACAGATCATCAAAACCCTAATATCAGCGGAAGAATCCAGATCATTAAAATAAAAACCCAAATCTGGGACATAGAAGAAAAAAGTTAATACAAAAAAAAAAAAATCAATGAAACAAAAAGCTGGTTCTTTGAGGATAAACAAGATCAATGGTCCTCTAGCTAGACTGACCAAAAAAGAGAGACAAAACCCAAATAAGTACAACTAGAAACATAAAAGATGAAGTCATATCTAACCCTGAAGAAAAGCAAAATATTATCAGACTACTATATACACTTGTATGGAAACAAATTTGAAAACTTAAAGAAAATGGAGGACTTTCTGACATCACACAACCTCCCTAGGTTGAAACAAGAAGAAATCGAGACCCTAAGTAAACGAATAACAATCCAGGAACTATACTATGTCATAATTACCTACAAAAATAAAAAAGCGCTGGAACAGACAGTTTTCCAGCATAATTCTAATAAACATACAAGGATGAAGTGATATCAATCCTATTGCAAGTATTCAGAGTGATGAAGAGAGATGGAACTCTCCCCAAATCATTTAATGATGCCAACGTCACATTGATACCCAAACCAGGTAAAGATTCCACAAGGAAAGAGAACTACAGGCCAATATACTTGATGAATATAGACGCTAAAATTCTCACCACGATCCTAGCAAACCTGATGCAACAACACATCTCAAAAATCATCCACCATGACCAAATACGTTTTATCCCCAGGATGCAAGCCTGGTTCAACATTTATAAGACAAAAAAGTAATTAAATACATCAGCAGACATAAAAGCAAAAACCATGATTATATCATTAGATACAAAAAAAAAGCTTTGATAAAATCCAATACCACTTCTTGATAAAACCCCTCTAACATTTAGGCATAGATGGAACAAACTTCCAAATAGTAAGAACCATCTATGAGAGATCCACAGCCAGCATACTACTAAACAAATAGAAATAGGAACCATTTATCCTGAAAGCTGGAACAAGACAAGGATGCCCACTTTCACCCCTCCTGTTCAACATAGTTTTGGAAGTCCTAGCTAGAGCAATCAGAGAAGACAAGAATATCAGGGATATCCAAATAGGAAAAGAGGAAGTCAAGTTATCTCTCTTTGCAGATGATATAATTTTATACCTTAAAAATCCTAGAGAATATGTCAAAAATCTCCTTGCATTGAAAAAGGACTTTGGCAAAGTCTCAGGGTATAAAGTAAATGTGCAAAAGACAATTGTATCTCTATACACCAATAATAAACAAACAGAAACTGAAATAAAAAGCACAATTCCGTTCACAATAATCACACACAAAAAAGAAATACCTTTGGCATCTTCCTAGAGATGTGAAAGACCTTTACAATGAAAACTACAAAACACTGCTCAAGGAAATCCAAGATGATACAAACAAGTGGAAAAATATTTCATGCTTATATATTGGAAGAATCAACATCATTAAGATATTTATTCTACTTAAGGCAATCAACAGATTTAATGCTATCCCCATCAAATTATCAGCAACATTCTTGTCAGACCTAGAAACAATAATACAGGAATTCATATGGAAATGTGAATGACCAAAAAGAGCCAAAGCAATCCTCATCCAAAAAATAAAAATAAAAAAAGCAAAGCAAGAGGCACCATACACTCAGACTGTAAACTCTAATAGAAAGCCACAATAATCAAAACAGCCTGGTATTGGTAAAGAACATGCATATAGACCAATTGAATAGACTTGAGATTTCAGAAGCAAAACCTCAATTTCTCAACCAACTCATCTTTGATAAAACCTCCACCACCAACCACTGGGATAAAAAGAACCTATTCAGTAAATGGTGCTGAGAAAATTGTATAACCACATGCAGAAGATAGAAACAGGATGCCTACCTATCCCCATAAACAAAAATTTACTCTAAATGAATCAGACGCCTAAGCTTAAAGCCATAAGGTTTCAAACCATAAGAACCCTTGAAAATGCAGGAGACACTCTTATGGAAGTTGGAACTGGCAATCAATTGCAAATTAAAACTCGATGTGCCCAAGCCATAAGAGACCGACAAGTGAAACCTCATCAAACAGACAAGCTTCTGCAAAGGCAAATAAACCTTCAAGAGAGCAAAAATTGGGGAAAAAAAAATTGCCAACTCTGTGTGTGACAAAGACCAAACACTAGGATCTACAAGGAACTCAGACATGCTGAAAAGAAAATAAACAAACAGTCCCATTACAAAGTTGGTAAAAGAAATGAATAGACAGTTCTCAAAGAAGACATGAGCAGCCAAGAGATATATTACAAATGTTCAACCACACTAGCCATAAAGGAGATGCAAGTAAAACTACACTGAGATGCCACCTAATTCCAGTCAGAGTGGCCTACCTCAATACCTCAAAAAATAACAGATGCTGGAGGGAATGTGGCAAATGGAAACATGTCTACACTGCTGGTCAGAGTGTAAACTAGTACAACCTTTGTGGAAAACAGTGTGGTGATTCCTAAAAGTTCTAAAAATTAATCTTCCTTATGACCCCACAATTCTCCTACTGAGAATAGACCCGGAATAACTCAAATCACTCTGCAAGAAAGATACCTGCACACATTTGCTTACCGCAGCCTTGTTCACAATAGCAAGAACAAGGAACTAACTGTGCTGGCCATCAAAAGAGGACTAGATTTTTTTTTAATGTGATACATATACACGCTGGAATATTACATAGCCATAAAGAACACAATCATGAAACTTGCAGCAACCTAGATGGAATTAGAGTCTATAATACTGAGTGATTTTACACAGAAAAAAGAAGAGTATCACATATTCTTACTCATATGTGGACCTTGAATAATTACTGTAATACTATAGGAAAAGTATTGACAGTAGCATAAAACTGCTAGGGGGAGGAGGTGGAGAGGTGGGATTGACAGTAGTTGAAATCTGCCTAGGAAGGGGGGACACACCTCATTAACAAGGGTACCTATGCAATGAATATTTGTATACATAACCTTGAATTGTACCCCACAATTTTAAAATAAAATTAAATTAAAACAACAATAAAAGCAGTGTTGATAAATTTTTGGAAACTGTGACTTTGAAAAACAGAATAATAAAATTAATATCACTGAAGGCTTGTGGATAAACACAAGAATTAAGTTCCCGAAATATACAACTGTACCAGAAAAATTGCCACACTTCCAAGTAAGGAAAAATCACTTATTAAAGATTGACATAAATGTAACTCTGCACAAATTTAAGAAAAATTTTTTAAAAAGTAAAGATAAAGATTTACTCATTATTCTAGCTTTGGGTCAAGTATGATTGGTGTTTATCTCAGTACTTCAGGGTGCCCAGAAGGAACCCACCTGGACAGGATGCCATCACATTGCAGGTTGTGCATCCAAATACACAGACTCGCTTTCTCCTCCCTCTCACTCACACCAGGACCATGTAGATATGCCAATGAACTTAGCAGGTCATTCTGTGGATGTGGGAGGTTGCTGCAGTATCCAACAGACACAGAGGAAGCATGTTGACTGCACACTGACAGTAGCTCTAGCTGAAGTTTGTTTGTTTGTTTGTTTTTCTCTCATCAACATTATAATTAAATAACATTTAACAAAAAAAGTCACTCTAGGTCTTTCTGTATAGTAACTGCAAAGTACTAAATACCAGAAAAGTGATATTTATTGAGACCTAATTCTTCCAGTAATTTACCATTTTCATTCAATTGTTAATACTACTACCTTACACAGCAGTTTCACTGATAGGCTCAGAGAAGTGAAGTGACTTGTCCAGGGTCATACAAAGAAGTGAAAGGACTAGAAATTAAACTTAAGTCTATATGAGTTCAATTCTTTACAAATCATCATGCTGACTCCCTCTCAAAACCACACAACATGTAAATAAAATAAGTCACTACTGACCCAGGGAACTGTTTACTGGAACAAGTCAGGATTGGAGGAAATTTTATTCCTAGGACAAGCTATGAACTTTCTGACCTGCTTGGGCATCTTCTTGTGAGTTCGGAGAGTGACAATTGCTAGTGTTTCTCCTGAGTCTTCTGCAACATTAACTGTAGACTGGGCTATGAGTTGATGAAGCCACAGGTGCCAGCCCACTGAGATCTGTACCATTCCTCCAGCAGAGAACAATAGATTATCCTAGGCAGCAGCAGAGACCCATAAGGACTCGTGTGTGGAGCAGAAAATAGTGATTAAATTCCAGGTGTGACCAGGAGACAGAACAGGAAGAACATCCACCTCAATAAGCAGGAGTCAGGACCTGAGAGAAGTCAGGGTCCAAGACAGCTAATCTCTACCTCTGACCATCTCTTTCTCCCATAATAGTCACTGAGTGTGTATGTGTGTGTGTGCATGCACCCACCTCTGTAAATGTTTGTGTTTCTCTCTGTGCACATCGGGTCTCTCTTTTTATTCATACTATCTCTCTCTCCACTCCCTCCCTGCTCTGTCCCTAGCTCCATCCTTCTGTGTCTCTTTCATTTTCTTCTCTCTTTCTGAACTGCTCTCTTATCTTTGCTTCTCTCTCTACTTACTGTTCTGTCTCTTCCAATCTCAGCTTCTGAGCATACACACTCTAGTGCCCCTTTTCTCCTCAGACATAATAGCATCCATAAACCCCAAGTTCAGGAATTGAGGTGTGGTCCTGTGTTGGTCAGGTGACCACCCATGGATTTCAGCTATGCCACAGAAACAGCTTCCCCAGACCTCAAGCAAAACTTCCCAACATGTTTCCCTTCTACCACACTCCAATAGGCTCTACAACCCACTGTCCACTTAGGATAGTTAAAAAATTAATTGGGCATGGTTTCATGTACCTGTAGCCCAATTGTTCAGAGGCATTAAGCAGTAGAAAATTGAGGCTGTGGTGATCTGTAATTGTGTCTCTGTACTTCAGACCTGAGCAACAGAGTGAGACTGAATCATAAAAAGAAAATTAGTAATATATTTTTCTGCAAACATACTAAGGTAGAATACCTAGTAGTCTATGCAGTCCACAACATCTGTGTGTGCCCGAGACACCAGCACAGAAGAGATTATGTTGAGGAATCTTGCAGACAGCAGGGGAAGAATAGCTGACAGGAACAAGACTACATAGTCACAGATAATCCGGATGAACAGAGAAGGGGCCCTGGTGGCACTGTGGGTGTAGAGTCTTCATTTAGGACACTGGGAGGTCAATGAAGGCCTCCCTTCCTTTGTGTCTAGGCCTGGGCCTCTGTAGTGAAAGCTCCATGCCAAGGAGTCAGAATTCACATCAAACAAGCAATCCCAGACTTCCTGTATGTTCTAAGCTCCAAAGTAAACACTATCATGAGCACATACAACTGCACTAGAGGGTCCCACCGGTGAGGAGAAAAGGCTCAGTCTCATCCACTCCTGCCTATCCATCACTCAAAGGAAGTGAGCCAGTAAGTGTCTTCAGTCTTCCTATTGGTATCAGAGTCTTCCCAGAGGAAGAACCTGTGTAAAAAGGCAGCAGATGCAATACAAGGGCAGTCACTCACCTCAAGGAATTTCTCCTTGATATCCAACAATTCTATGTCCTGGAAATGCATATTTCCACACAGGCAAGGGAAACCTTGATTCTGCCACCACCTCCCTAACTGCATTCCCAAGTCACTAAATAATACCTAGACCTGGAGAAAAAGTGCTCTGGGACATCACCAGTGCATTGCAGGTTGAGGCTCAGACCATCAGGGTTGCAATGGTTAAAAGTCTTGCTGCACTTTTTCCCCTTATGAGCAGGGATGCTCCTGTGCCAGCACCCTTCAGGGACCAGCTTTAAGTCACAGCATGAGAGACGCTGGTGTCAGGACTCTCTTGGCCAGTAGTCCTCATGGAGTCTGCTGTACTCATCACATTAATTCATCCTGTGTCTGGGGGCAAACCCAGCTCACCAGGCCCCCTCTTATCCTCCTCAATATCCCTTACAGGCATCTCTTCATCCTCTATTCCCAGGGTCCTGTTCAAATTTTCGTTGTCTACTGACTCCCATCATAAGGCAAAAACAGAGCAGACCTGTCACCTAGGTCCCCATGGGTTTGTGCTCCTTGTCCTGAGCACCAGACATGGACAGCTCCAAGAGAAATTGAACCCCTTCCTCATCTGCTTCTGCAGCTGCTTCAGTGACCCTTCACTCTTCATCTTGAATCATGCATTGTGGGACCCCTCCAAATGGGGAGAATAGAGGCTCTTCCAAACCCCAAGCATCAGCCACAACTGACCAGGTGTGGGTTCTTTCTTCCTTGCTTCTTACAGCATCTCCAAAAGGGAGTACCCATCTGCAGTGTGTGTATTTTCCTGTATCCTTGGTTCAGAGTCTCTCTCTCTCCATTTAACTTTGTTTCCTTTCTCTTCAGTCCTGTAGTCAGTTCCAACTTCTCAGATGCAGATCTGCTGGATAGGCTCTCCTGCCTGTGTCTGACTCTGATGTCACTCCCTTTATTGTCACTCCCCTTTCTAGGTATCTCCCTAGAGACCTCTACTTGGCTGCTGTGGGAGTTTCTTCCCATGGACAGAGGTCCTTCTGATGCCTCCCGGTGGCAGCAAAACCTCAGCAATGAAAACCTCCTGCTCTGACTTCACTCCAACATTGAAATTTCCATTCACACTGATGCCCAGTTCATATATGGAATCCCAGAGGGTCAGCAGCATGGAGTTCCCACCTGTGATTCCTCACTCCAGTGTGAAGGCCTGGCAGATTTAAACCCACCTTAACTTTTGTTCAGACCCTCCAGCCTAGGGCCACACAACACACTCAGCTTTTGGGAATTCCTTACACACAACTTTCACCTAGAATACGCATGCCAGCTGGTCATTTTGAATCCCTGCAGCTGCATCCCTCTGTCTCATCCACCTGCTCTGGCTTTGCAGTTGCCTCTTACACCCCCAGGGCTGTGGTTAATACTCAGCCCCACATGGTGGGGAGAGGACAAGCCCAGCCTCAATGTTGAAGGTTTCAGTAGTACCAATGTTTTGAGATCATAGAGGTAGCCTCAGGTCTTAGTTCTAACTTTGGTTCATTGAGCATTACATCAGAAAACATAGGCCCCCCCAGTCCTATGCATTTCTCTAAGGGATTTTGGATCAGAACAGATGGGGACCCCTAACTAGTTCATCCCCGTGGGTGGCTGCACGACCCAGCACTGAACGAATGTGTTTGGAGGCACTTTTGACTTCACTTTTAGTCACTTTCTCATGAACTCACCTAAACAGAAACCTCTAATTTCAAGTTGGGGCCCAGGACCAGTGAAAACAATACTACCCCTAGGTTCACATCCAGTACAGACTCTGGACAAACCTGCTTCTTCTAGGGTCCCAGCAGGGATGTCACCTTTAGAGTCTTCTCACACCCTGTCAAGGGCTCTGTTGGACCCAGAACTACTGGATCATCCACCAGGTCAGCCTCCTCCAAGTGAGAATCTCTTTTCCTAGTGTACAAGAGATAAATGCTGGCCTTAGTGAACAGTTTCCTGGAGGAGCAGCTGTTTGATGACCCTCACTCCTCACAGACTGGACCTCATATGACCTTCATTAACTTTTCTTTCCTTTTTGTTTTTATAAATTGATGGGAAATGGGCAATTTTTTTTACATGTGTAGATTGGTAGTGATCAAGTCAGGGTTTTTAGGGCATTCATCTGAAAAAGGTACTTTGTACTCATTAACTAGTACTTTCTATGTCCCTGATCCAGCTGTTTCTTCCATGTGGAGCATGGGCCCAGGGACAAATCTGAAACCCTTAACGCAGGAAAGTGCAGTGTCTCTCCACCACCTACAGAGAAAGTCAAGAGGGAATTACTTCCATGTCCCCAATCAGGGATGAGGGCACAAAAGTCCCATCAGTCCAGTTGATGAGAGGTGACACAACCCAAGCTAAGTATGATCTCAGCTCCAACTGAAGTAACAGGTGACCCAACAGGAGGTGCCAGTCTTCTCCTGAATGAAAGATAACAGCAGTGCCATCACATGATAAACACAGCATTGACTTGCAAGTGACAGAAACCCAAATTCAGAACCTTGGAGAGGGGAGTGCTCAGGTTTTGCAGTGTGTGTTTGCGTGAATACAGATTTCATGGGGGTGGGAGTTGGGAAGATGGCAAGGAGTCAGTTGGACTACATGAGTCCCAGAATGAGTGAATGTATGGAAAATTTTGTGTATGTGCTGGTGAGTGAGTGGGTGCCTGACTGAGTGAGAGTTGGAGAGATATCAGCCAGGGCTCTCCAAGTGACCCTAGTGATTCCCAGGATGCAGAAGCCAAGCATCATTTTATTTTTAAATCAGCAAAACCCTTCCTGGGAAGAAAATGGTGAAGATATTGGTTAAGTGGGGGCTTGTGAGAGAGTAGCCAGGACCCTCCTGATGCAGCAGCTGGTGCTGCAGCTTCTCTCTTGGTCCTGGCACTTCCCAGGTCACGGAAGCCGAGCATGTTTTTTTATTTTTTTAATGGACAATAGTTTTCCAGTGAAGAAGTGGCAGGTAGAGACTACTCACTCCAGAGACTACTCACTCCAGACTCTCAACCTCAACACTAGTAGGAAAGAATGTTGACCTCATGCTTTGCCTCACCACTTTAGTGTATGGTCAGGCACTGGCAGTAGGGACAAAGGTTGTGGCCAGAAAAGGATGAGGAAGACCACCAAAGAGATCAGTGGTGGGTCCAGGGTTGCCCCAATCACCTCCTTTCCAGAAATTCTTTAAACTTCAGATCCACACAGACAGGCCATAACTGAGTGACAAACCTAGGAAGAATCTCGAGGACAGTCACAACAGAAGAATTCAATTTCAGTATAGGTTTGGCTGGGGAATCCCCCACAAGTACATATCTGTGGAAGAGACAATTTTGCACATCCCTACTGGAAGAGATTTTCCTGGCAATATGAGAGTGGGAAGGAGAGAATGGCAACCCCACCCACCCACATTGCCCTTCCTTCTCCCCTGCTCTGGACACCGGGAAGAGAATGAAAGAAGTGAAAGTTCTGCAGGAGAGAGAAGGCTAAAGGAAAAATTACAAAGCCTGACAAAAAAGGTAGCGTTTTTTAAAATTATTTTAAATTTCTTTTTCCTGTTTGTTTTTATCTATTTTTTAAATATTTGTTCTTTGTACGTGAATATGTATGTGAAGGTTTAATCTGTGCCCCTCCTTTATTGTTCTTTTTCGTTCTTCTTTTGATGTTTCCTTTCTGTTTATTTGTATATGTGAAAGACTGAGGGTTCATCTCTCAGTTTTTTGGTTGAGATTAATTTGTTTTTGCTGCTTGTTCTTTTCTTATTTATTTATTGCTTAAGGTTTGTGTCAATATATGTCTGAGGGTTCAATCCGAATTACATTGGGTTTCGGAGGGGGTTTCTTCTTTTATTTCTATTTTTCTTGTTCATTCATTTTGTACTAAGCACGTGTGTGTGTGTGTGTGTGTGTGTGTGTGTGTGTGTGTGTGTGTGTGTGTGTGTGTGTGTGTTTAGTTTTCCTGGGGTTTTTTTGTTCTTTTTTTGTTCTTTGTTTTGTTTTTTTGCTTTTGCCTGTGTGTGTTCAATTGTTTTTTGCTTTGATTCCTGCTTTTATTGTTGTGTGTATTTTGTATATTTTATAATTCTTGTCCATCTTATTTCACTCTAGTTTTCTCTGTGCTTCTCATTGTTATCATTGTATCTAGGACTGGGGGTACACACATGTACCCATTGCATCATTATAGAGTGGTGGTGGGATATGGTCCTCAGGGTACACAAATCAAAATCAATGAACATTGCAATTTGTGAGCAATTTCTGAGTGCTAGCTCTACATCCCCTACCTATTCGACTTGCAAAACTACCTGAGACAGCAAAACTTTCCAGTCACAGTTCTGTTTCAAAATAGAACAAATCCAGAGTGCAGGAAGGGAAAGAATAGATGGCTGAGCAAACACACCAAGGGAAACCCTCTCCCACTAACACTGAATAACAGAACTAAAGAGAGAAGCAAGAGATCTGCCACAAAGGAGGAAAAATCAAAGGAGAACCACAGGTAATTTCAAATGTAACAAAGGGAAAACTTCTGAAAAATCAGACCTTGGAACCCAAACAATGGAAGTCACCAAATTGACCCCAGAATATGAAAGGGATTAGAGAATGGGTGGAAAGAGTGAATAAAACTCAGGAAAGACAAGATGCAACAATGAAAGAACTTGTAACAGAGATTTTGGCAATAAAAAATTTCATCCATAAAATAGATAACAGGATGACAAGCATGGAAAGCAGAATTAATCTAGCCAAAGAAAAATCTCAGAACTTGAAGAACAGAACATGGAATTAACCAGATCTGTTTAAAAAAAAATTGAAAGAAAAACCAAAGCCTACAAGAGATGTGTGACTGTATCAAGAGACCAAAACTGCACCCTACTGGTATCCCAGTAGGATAAAGGGAAGTGGAGAACACATTGGAACAGGAAGTACCCCAAGGAAATTTTCCCCATCTAAATGGACATGTGACCAGCCTAACTCAAAAAATACAGAGAAACCCTATAAGACATCAATGAGAAGACCAATGACAAGACACATAGTAAAGTTGACACAAAAGAAAAAATTCTAAAGAGAGCAAGAGAGAAAGGTCAGCTAACTACCAGGGAAAACCAACCAGAATAACAGCAGATCTATTGGCAGAAACACTACAAACAAGAAGGGGCTGGAGTTCAATATTTAAAGTCTACAAAGATAAACAATTCCAACCAAGAATTTCCTATCCAGTCAAGCTCAGTTTTATCGGTAATGGAGAATTAAAATCCTGTCCAGACATCCGATCCCTAAGAAATTGTGGAACTTCCAGACTAGTTCTACAGGAGACACTTTAAAAAGGTATTAAGCACAGAAAAGAAAAAATATGAAAATATGACCCCACACCTCTCAAGAGGACAGCAGAGCACAGAATGAACAGGGAATACAATGTAGGAACAAACTTGAAAGCATCACATACATCAACCCCAAAGCCAAAAGAAAACAAATTAAAAAAAAAAAACTTTATAAGAACCTCATGACAGGGATAAACAACCACATTTCAATAATCAACTTGAATGTGAATGTACTAAATGCACCACTGAAAAGGCACAGAATAGCAAACTGGATAAGAACCCCATGATCCAATTATTTTCTGCAACAAAGAAACTCATCTTATCACAAGAGAGGCACACAGACTCAAAGTTAAAGGAAGGAAAACGAGTTTCCAGGCAAATGGATCTCAAAGAACACTGGAGTTGCAATCTTAATATCAGACAAAACAACTTTTAAGTTGTTAAAATTTTTAAAAGATGCAAAAGGACACTACATAATAATTCAAGTTTCAATCCATCAACAATTTATATCCATCCAAAACATATATGCACCAAACACAGGAACACCAGCATTTATAAAGCAACTACTAAGTAAATTTTAAAAAGACATTGACTCCAAAACTTGAAGAGGACTTGAGTATCTCACTAACAGCCCTAGATAATCAAGGCAAAAAAAAAACCAACAAGGATTTCAAGACCTAAACTTGACACTTAACCATATGAACTTAATAGATACCCACAGATTATTTCACCCCAAACCACAGAATATATAGTCTACTTATCACCAGGTAGAATGTACTCCAAGATTGATCACATTCTTGGCCACAGATCAAGCATAAACAAATTCCATAAAGTTCCAATATTGCCATGCACCTTCTCAGAACACAGTGGAATAAAAAGAAATGTCAACACCAACAAAATTTTTCCAAAACCACAAAGATAGGGACACTAAACAAAATGATGCTTGAACAATTACTGAGTCAGCACTGAAATCAAGAAGCAATTAAAAGATTCCTGGAAGCAAATAAAAATAAACATCTTACCAAAATTTCTGGGATGCCACAAAAGCAGTTCCAAGAGGGGAATTTATATATCTATGAGCACACATCAAGAAAATGAAATGATCATAAGTTGAGAGCCTAACAAATCAGCAAGAAGATCACAAAGAGAGGACGATCAAAACCACAACTTTAGCAGAAGAATGCAGATCACCAAAATAAGAATCCAAATACAGCACATAGAAGACAAAAATATTATAGAAAACATGAGCAAAAATCTGGTCTTTTGAACGAATTAACAAGTTTGAAGGACCCCGGTCATAATAAGCAAGAAAAAGCCCAAGTAAACACAATCAGAAATACAAAAGATCAAATCATAACTGAAAATTTAAGAAATACAAATAAAATACAAATACAAATAAGCCAGGCTCGGTGGCTCAGCCTGTAACCCCAGCCTTTGGGAGGCTGAGGTTGGTGGATTGCCCAGGGGTTTGAGACCCACCTGGGCAACTTGGTGAGACCTCATCTATACAATAAATCAAAATTAGCCAGGTGTGGTAGCACGTGCCTTTAGTTCCAGCTACTCGGAAGGCTGAGGCGGAAGGATCACCAGAGCCTAGGATGTCAAGGCTGCAGTGGCCAGGAATGGCCACTGCACTCCTGTCTGGGTGACAGAGTGAGACTCCAACTAAAAAACAAAAAGAAATACAAATATTATCAGAGATTACTATGTACACTTACATGAAAAAAGATTTGAAACCTACATGAAATGGAGGACTTTCTGACATCACACAACCTCTTCAGTTTGAAACAAGAAGGCATTGAGACAATAAATAGTCAAATAACAGGCCAGGAAATTGACTCTGTCATATGAAAACTATCAAAAAAAAAAATCTCTGGAAAAAATTGCTTTCCAGAAGAATTCTGCAACATGTACAAGGAGGAGCAGATACCAATACTGCTGAAAGCATTCCAGGCAATTGAAAAAAGTGGAATTCTCCAAAAAGTATTTTGCAAAGATAACATCACACTGATACTCAAACCAGGTAAAGAATCAACAACTACAGGCCAAAATCCATCGTGGACAGGGAGACAAAATTCCTCAACAAGATTCTAGCAAATTGGATCCAAAAGACACATCTCAGAAATCATTCATTATGACCAAGTAGGCTTCATCCCAGAATGCAGGGCTGGTTTAACGTTCATAAAACCATAAGTGTTATTAAATATATCAACAGATGTAAAAACAAGAACAGCATGATTATTACATTAGATGCAGAAAATCTTTGGATAAAATCCAGCAGCCTTTCTGATAAAAATCCTCAAATACCTAGGTATACCAGGAACATGACTCAAAATAATGTGTCATCTATGATAAACCCAGAGTTAACATTTTGCTAAATGGATAGAAACTAGAAACATTTTCTCTGGAAACTGGGACAAAGCAAGGCTGTCCATTCTCACCCCACTTGTTCAGCATAGTGTTGGAAGTACTAGCTAGGGCAATTAGACAAAAGAAGAAAATCAGCTGTATCCAAATAGAAAAAGAGGAAGTCAAGTTATCTGTCTTTGCTGATAATATGATTCTATACCTTGGAAATTCACAAGAATCTGTCAAAAACCTGTTTGCACTGATAAAGGACTTTGGCAAAGTCTTGAGGTACAAAATAAATTTGTGAAAGACAGTTGCATTCTTATACCCCCAAAACATGCAGGCAGTGAACCAAATAAAAAGCACAATCCCATTCACAAGAGCCACAAAACAATTGAAAAACCTCGGTATTTTTCTAACTAGAAAAGTGAAATACATTTACAATGGAAACTATAAAACACTGCTGAAAACAAATCTAACAAGACACGAACAAATGGAAAAATATCCCAGGAGAAGGGGACAAGATGGCAACGGCATAGGTGAACTGATGAGATTCTCTGAACGTGAGTTCCCAAAAAGGCTATTACTTTTCTCCACCCATCCCCCAGCCCACCACCAACTGTGCTGGTGCCAGGCCCGGGAACTTCGGCCTGACCCAGGGTCAGATTTTGTGACCCCCTACTGCTGCTGTTCTACTGCAAATGTGGGAGTCTCCAGTCCCAGCCCCCTCCAGCTCCCTCCCCGGCTGCTTTGTCTCCAGCCCAGCACCCGGCACCAAGTCGCTGGTCACACAGGGAGGCTCTGGGCGCCCACCCTCAGAGACACCGGTCCCATTCCTGGCCGAAATACCCTGTGTGGGACTCAGAGCCACTCTCGCCACTCACCACCTGCCCTTTGGAGTTTGGAGCTCTGGAATTCTGGGCCCACCCTGGCTGAGACACTCAGCGTGAGACCCCAAGCTGGGGGACCCAGACAAGAGGAAAAAACCCGATCTGTTTAAACTGCCTCGCCATTCTCCAGGCAGAGACTTCCATTGATCTGCCCACCTATCAACAAACTTTACCTCATTTCCTAAGGCCAGATATTGCAGCCCCCCTGCTGTTATTCCACTGCATGCTGAGAGTCTTGGGTCCCAGCCCCCTCCGGCTCCCTCCCCACCTCCATTGTCTCCAGCCCAGCACCTGGCACCAAGCTGCTGGTCACACAGGAAGGCTCTGGGCGCCCGCCCCTCAGAGACACCGGTCCCATTCCTGGCTGAAGTACCCTGTGGGGGGCCCAGAGCCACTCTCGCCAATCACCACCTGCCCTTTGGAGGTTTGGAGCTCTGGAACTCCGAGCCCACCCTGGCTGAGGCACTCAGCGTGAGACCCCAAGTCGGGGGACCCAGACAAGCAGAGAAAAACAGATCTGCTTAAACTACCTTGCTATTCTCCAGGCAGAGACTTCCATTGCCCCGCCCACCTATCAACAAACTCTACCTCAGTTCCTAAGGCAACAGCCCCACCCCTAGACTGCAATGAAAAACAAAAGGGAGAGGCCAGAATCGGAGATCAGAGAAGTGACTCTAGTCTGATCGCTTATTTTGACTTATGATTTTATCATTGAAAATGTTAGTTTAGATTACATTTGGTGTTTACCTTCTAACTTACACTGTTTCTTGATTTTATTGGCCTGTCTCTGTGTAGCTATCAGTACCCTATAGGGAATCTTTCTTACCTGTCTTTCTTCACTTCTTCCCGGCCCTGTGTCTCTTTCTCACCTGACAGTTGGTATGTATATCTGTTTTCCGTCTCGCACTTCTCTCTTTAGCTTATTTTGACTTACGATTTTATCATTGTAACTGTTGTTTTAGATCACGTTTACTGTATACTTTCTGACTTACGCTGTTTCTCGATTTTATTGGCCTGTCTCTGTGTAGCTATCAGTACTCTTTAGGGAATCTTTCTTACATGTCTTTCTTCACTTCTTCCCAGCCCTGTGTCTCTTTCTCACCTGATAGTTGGTATGTATATCTGTTTTCCCACTCGCACTTCTCTCTTTCTAACTCCCTATTGACCCCCCCTTTCTCCATTATTTTCCTCTTTTATATGCCCACTTTTTCAATCTAGGGACCAAGTCTACATACTGCTGAATAGACAGACAGTAAAGCAGAGGAAAAGTGAACAAAGCCAGAAAACCCTCATAAGGAAGAACAGGACATTGCAGAAGAGAAATAAAAGCAACCCCACCTTCCCTCAAAAACAGAATTGAATAAGGGGAGGGAAAGGGAGAGAGAGAGAAAAATCTACAGAAATGAAGAAAAACCAAAAGAAGAGTATGGGTCTCTCCCAGACGCCTGGGAGAGCAGACACTGAGAAAACTGACTTTGGAATGCAAACAATGAAAAGCCCCCAAAATGAAGGGTCTTAAACTGCAAATGTAGATATCAAAACAATAATGGAGAGATTAAAAAGAATTGAGGAGACACAAGAAGAAACTAGGAAGGAGCTGATATCTGAGATAACAGTAATAAAGAATACTGTGAATGAAATAAATAACAAACTGATAAGCATGGAAAGCAGAATTACCCAAGCAGAAGAAAGAATCTCAGAGCTTGAGGAGCAAAATATAGAAATAACCCAAACTCTTAAAACTACAGAAAATAAGCTCAAAAAGACAGAACAAAACCTTCAAGAGATGAGTGACTACATCAAGAGGCCTAACCTAACAGTAATTGGACTCCTTGAGGCAGAAAGCAAAACAGAGACCACATTGGAACAAACTTTCCATGAGATCATTCAAGAACACTTCCCTTATCTAATCAGTGATGCAAAAATTCAAACACAAGAGATTCAGAGAACCCCTGCAAGACAACAAATGAGAAGACCAACTCCTAGACACATAATAATTCGCCTAAATAAAGTAGGCACAAAAGAAAAAATTCTAAGGGGAGCAAGAGAAAAAGGTCAGATCACCTACTAATTTCTGACAAAATACCAAATAAGCTACAAAAAATTAAAAAAGCAACAGAAGGCCACTACATAATGATAAAAGGTTCACTCCATCAACAAGAAATATCTATCCTAAGTAAATATGCACCCAACATAGGTGCACCAACATTCATAAAGCAACTTCTAGGAAAACTAAAGAAAGAAATTGACTCTAACACTATCATAACTGGGGACTTCAATACAACACTCAAAACCCTAGACAGATCATCAGGACAAAAAAATCAGCAAGGAGATTGGAACCTCAATGTGACTTTGGACCAAATGGACTTAATTGATACCCATAGAACGCTCCATCCAAAGACCACAGAATGCACATTCTACTCATCACTACATGGAATGTATTCTAAGATTGACCACATAATTGGATACAAATCAAGCATAAGCAAACCTAAAGGTCTGAAATTCTACCATGCACCTTCTTGGAACACAGTGGAATAAAAATACACATTGACACCAACAAGGTCCCCCCAAAACCCACAAAGATATGGACACTAAACAGCATGATGCTAAACAACTCCTGGGTCAATGATGACATCAAAACAGAGATCAAAAGATACCTGGAAACAAATGAAAATGAAGAAACATCTTACCAAAATCTCTGGGACACCTTAAAAGCTGTAATAAGAGGGGAATTTATATCCCTACAAACACACATGAGGAAAATGGAAGGAACAGAAATTCACAACCTAACAAGCCACCTAAAGAAGCTGGAAAAGCAAGACCACAAAAACCCTATTTCAGCAGAAGAATCCAGATCACCAAAATAAAAGCCCAAATCCGGGACATAGAAGACAATAAGATAATACAAAAAAAATCAATGAAACAAAAAGCTGGCTATTTGAAAGAATAGACAAGATCGATGGTCCCCAAGCTAGACTGACCAAGAAAAAACGAGAAAAAACCTAGTAAGCACAATCAGAAACACAAAAGATGAAGTCACATCTGACACTGAAAAAATACAAAAGATCATTAGAGACTACTACGTACACTTGTATGGAAAAAAATTTCAAAACCTTAAGGAAATGGAGGACTTTCTGACATCACACAACCTACCTAAGTTGGAACAAGTAGAAATTGAGACCCAAAATAGACCAATAACAATCAAGGAAATTGACTACATAATCAGAAAACTTCCTAAAAAAAAAAGCCCTGGACCAGATGGCTTTCCAGCAGAATTCTACAAGACATTTAAGGAGGAGCTGATACCAATCCTACTGAAAGTATTCCAGGTGATTGAAAAATATGGAACACTCCCCAAATCATTTTACGAAGCCAACATCACACTGATATCCAAGCCAGGCAAAGATCCAACAAAGAAAGAGAACTACAGGACAATATCTTTGATGAACATAGATGCTAAAATTCTCAACAAGATCCTAGCAAACCGGATTAGGCAATAAATCTCAAAAATCATCCATCATGACCAAGTAGGCTTCATCCATGGGATGCAAGACTAGTTCAACATTTGTAAAACCATAAATGTTATTAAATACATCAACAGATGTCAAAACAAAAAACACATGATTATATCATTAGATACAGAAAAAGCTTTTGATAAAATCCAGCACCCCTTTTTGATAAAAACCCTTAAACCTCTAGGCATAAAGGGAACATATCTCAAAATAGTAAAAGCCATCTACAAGAAACCCATAGCGAGCGTAGTCCTAAATGGACAAGAGTAAGAACCATTTCCCCTGAAAACTGGAACAAGACAAGGATGCTCACTCTCACCCCTCCTGTTCAACATAGTATTGGAAGTCCTGGCTTGAGCAATCAGAAAAGAGAAGGCAATCAGGTGTATCCAAATAGGAAAAGAGGAAGTCAAGTTATCTCTCTTTGCAGATGACATGATCGTGTATCTTGAAAACCCAAGAGAATCTGTCAAAAACCTCCTTACACTGATAAAGGCCTTTGGCAAAGTCTCAGTATACAAAATAAATGTACAAAAGACAATTGCATTTCTCTACACCAATAATAAACAAACAGAAACCCAAATAAAAAACACAATTCCATTCACAATAGCCACAAAAAATAAATGAAATACCTTGGCATCTTCCTAAACAGAGACGTGAAAGACCTTTACAAGGAAAACTACAAAACACTGCTCAAAGAAATCGAAGTTGACACAAACAAGTGGAAAAATATCCCATGCTCATGGATCGGAAGAATCAACATTGTGAAGATGTCCATCTTACCTAAGGCAATCTACAAATTCAATGCAATACCCATCAAATTACCAGCAACATTCTTCTCAGATCTACAAAAGACAACACAGGAATTCATATGGAAACACAAACGTCCAAGAATAGACAGAACAATCCTCAGCAAAAAAAAAAAAAAAAAAAAACAAAGCAAGTGGTATTACATAACCAGACTTCAAACTTTACTATAAAGCTACAATCATCAAAACAGATTGGTATTTGTATAGGAACAGGCATATAGATCAATGAAATAGAATTGAGATCCCAGAAGCAAAACCTCAATTTCTCAACCAACTCATCTGCGACAAACACTCCACCACCAACCACTGGGGAGAGGAGAATCTATTCAGTAAATAGTGCTTGGAAAAACTGGCTAACCACATGCAGAAGATTGAAACAGGACCCCTATCTATCCCCATGCACAAAGGTTAACTCCAAATGGATCAGAGACCTAAATGTAAAACTTCAAACCATAAGAACCTTAGAAAATGTAGAAAATACCCTCATGGAAATTGGCACTGGCATCCAATTCCTGAACAAAACCTGAAACACACAGCTCATAAGAGAGAAGATAGACAAATGGGACCTTATTAAACTGACAGTCTTCTGCAAAGCCAAAGAAACCATCAAGAGAGCAGGGAGACAGCCTACAGACTGGGAAAAAATATTTGCCAACACCAGTTCTGACAAAGGCTTAACATCCTGGATTTACAAGGAATTCAAACATGCTGAAAAGAAAAAAACAAACAACCCCATTATAAAATGGGCAAAAGATATGAACAGACACTTCACAAAGGAAGACATCCAAGCAGCCAACAAACACATGAATAAATCTTCAACCTCACTAATCATCAGGGAGATGCAAATCAAAACCACAATGAGATACCACCTATCTCCTGTCAGAATGGCAATTATCAACAAGTCTAAAAAACAGCTGCTGGAAAGGGTGTGGCGAAAAGGGAACACTTCTACCCTGTTGGTGGGAGTGTAAACTAGTGCAACCTCTGTGGAAAACAGTGTGGCGATTCCTAAAAGCTGTAAATACCAACCTCCCATATGACGCCAAAAGCCCTCTACTTGGAATATATCCTGAAGAACACAAATCACTCTATAGAAAAGATACTTGCACATGCATGTTTATCACAGCATTGTTCACAATAGCAAGAACCTGGAAACAACCATGCTGCCCATCAAAAGAGGACTGGATTAAAAAATGTGGTAAATATACACGATGGAATACTACACAGCCATAAAAAAGAACAAAATCATGAATTTCGCAGCAGCCTGAATGGAACTAGAGTCTATAATACTGAGTGACCTCTCACAGAAACAAAGATCTGAGTATCACATATTCTCACTCATATAGTGGACCTTAAACATCCAATGTAATACTATACGAAAAAGACTGACAGTGTTGGGAAACTATGGGGGGGAGGGAGATGAGATTAACAGTAGCAAATATCTGTCTGGGAACGGGGAAACACCCCATATCAACAGGGTGCCTGAATGAAAAGCAATTGTATACGTAACCCTTAACTGTACTCCACAACTTCGTAATAAAAAATAAATTAATTAAAAATAAAAAATTTAAAAAAAGAAAAAAATAAAGAAAAATATCCCATGGTCATGGATAGAAAGAATTAACATTGTTAAGATGTCCATCCTACTAAAGGTAATCTACTGACTACAGAAAATACCCATTATATTACTAGCTTGATTCTTCTCAGACCTGAAAATTGCAATACAAAAATTCATATGGAAACATGAACAATCACGAACAGCAAAAAAATTCTTGACAAAAGACACAAAGAATGTTGTATCGCCCTTCCAGACTTCAAACTTTACTATAAGTCTACAGTAATCAAAACAGCCTTATATTGGTACAAGAACAGGCATATAGATCAATGGAACAGAATAGAGATTCTGGAAGCAAAGCCTTAATTTCTCAACAAACACATGTTTGACACAGCCTCCAGCAACAACCACTGGGAAGAGGAGAACCTATTCAGTAAATTGTGTCAGGAAAACTGACTGATCACTTGGAGAGATTGAAACTGGACCCCTATTATGCCATACATATAGATTAGCTCTAACTTGATCAAAGACCTAAACATAAAACCTCAGACTATAAAAAGTCACAGAAAATGAGGCGTCACCATTATGGAAATTGGAATTGGCAATCAATTCCTGATTAAAACTTTGTGTGCCCATACCACAAGAAATAAGATAGACAAATTGGGACCTCATCAAATTGACAAGTTTCTACAAAGCAAAAGAAATGATCAAGAGAGCAGAGAGACAGCCCACAGAATGAGAAAAAAAAAATTCTATCTCTATATCTGACAAAAGACTAATATCTAGGATCTACAAGAAACTCAAATGCACCAAAAAAAGAAAATAAATTAAAAGTTGGCAAAAGACACGAGTAGACATTTCTCTAAATAAGATAGATGGACAGCCAACAGACACATGAGAAAGTTCTCAGCCTCACAAATCATCAGAGAAATGCAAATCAAAACCACATTGAGATACTACCTAACACCAGTAAAAATAGTCCATCATTAATAAAACAAACAACAACAGATGCTGGCAAGGATACTGAGAAAAAGAAACACTATTTTGCTGCTGGGAATGCAAACTACTTCAACCCCTTTAGAAGACTGTGGCAATTTCTGAAAGAACTTGAAATTGACCTTCCACATAACAGTCTGCCTATTGGGAATATATCCAGAGGAACTCAAATCATTCTACCAAAAAACAAACAAACAAACAAAACACCTTTCAGTTCTATTCACGATAGCAAAACTTGGGACCAACCATGCTACCTATCAAAGCTGTACTGGAGTTTTTAAAATATGGTACATATACACAATGGAATATTATACAGTCATAAAGAAGGACAAACACATACTTTGAAGCAACTTGGATGGATTTAGAGCCTATCATACTCAGTGATCTATCACAGAACCAAAGAATAGGGTACCATATGTTCTCACTCATAAGTTGACCTTGAGCAATCATCATAATATTATGAGAAGGGGATTGGTAGTAGTGGAAAACTCCAAAGGAGATGGGGTGGGATTGTTGGTTGAGGAAAACTGCCTGGGGAAGAATGGGCACACCTCATTAACAAGGGTACCTGCTTAATAAACATTTGTATACCTAATGCTGAATGGTACCCCACATCTTTAAATAAGTAAATAAAAGCAATCACTGTGAATGTCAATTATTTCTGATGTACATTTGTGCTTACTTGTTTGTGTCTCTTTTCCAGAGTCCCTGATTTTATGATTTTTCCTTGTGAAGTGTCACCAATTATGAGAATAGGTTTAGGCTGACATTTAAGGACTCTGATTCAGTTTCAACTCATATTTTTTTTTTCCTCTGGATCCTCATTAAGAATATTTTCCTTGACTTTCTACTAGCTCTACACATCTCTTTTGTTCCTAGTATGAAGCTTACGTTGCCTCTCTTATTTGGACAAGCCTCCCCCCTCTTCTCTTTTTTTTCATGATCTAGTCCAAGCCCATCCTCATCTTAGAAGACTACCAGCTTGCTTCAGTACTGTCCTGATCCCTAGTCCTTTTTTTCTATGCAATTATGGATAGTGAGTTTTGTTTTCTCTGATTATGTTAATGATGATGCCTCTATGACTCTGGCTCATTGTGAAATCTTACTGGGTTTTGATATGAGATGCTGCCGGAAGCCGAAACCCCTAAAGAGGCAAAATGGAGGTTACCCAAAAATGGGAAAATGCTGACTGGGAGCAGAGCCCCAGTGGGAAGCGGCCATGATGGAGGCAGAGCCCCATGGATCCCATTGAAGGACTCATTTTGGTCTTAAAGGAATGCATGCTTAAGCTTGAAAAACACTTCCCTTGATAAACAAAACAATGAGCTAGAATGTGCAAGGATGTGGAATTAGCAGTAAACCTATGTATAGAAATGTAAAAAGGGCTCAACAGCAAAAATTTTCCCCCTAAAGGGACAAGGGAATGCAAATTTTGCAACTTTTAGCTAAAAAAGGAAAAACAAGTACTTCCTCATATCCTTTATAAGTAACATCATTGACAGTTGTGATTGATGAGAAAGTGAGAAACTGAGACAGAGTATCTCCAAAAACAGGTGTTTTCGGGGAACAAGTCACAGAAATGCCTTTTGATTTAAGAAACAATTAGAAAAGGGGTTAAAATTAAAGTAAGGATTAGAATTAAATAAATAGCAGTTATAATTAAAAGATAAGTGTTTATTATAGATGTAGGTATTAGTTAAATATAAGGAATAAGAAATAATTAAGTTTTAAGGTAAAACTTAAAATTATTACACTTAATGTAGGTTTAAAATTAAATACATTTAGGATTAGAAGTAAGATTAATTTTACATATAAGTGTAGATTTAGACATGTTTTGTTTAGAAATATAAAATGTAAAATAGGTGATAAGAAAATAGCAAGTAATATAGACAAGGCAATTAGAATTAAGAAAGTTAAATTTTTAAAATAATAGTATTAAGAATTCATAATGGGTAAGATAAGGGTGGTTATACAAAAGAAAAAACAAGTCAATATACTGTTGCTAAAAGTATATATAAGGGTAGAATTAAGAAAATAGATTAGTAAAGGAAAACAAATAGAATAGTGAAGAGAAGAGTTTCCTTGACCTAGAGGTCACAGGATGTGGCTGATAAACTGGCAGCTGGCATTTTGTTACACCACCAGTAGCAGGAAGAAACAAAATGAAACTTGTAAAGGTCACTTTCCCATAAACAAAAGAAAAAACATGATGTAAACATTTAATATGTAACATGGCATACATTTTGTGTGTAGAGGGGTCAGTAAAAAAACTACATAAGCTTGTAAGAATTGAATAAAAATTGGCAGAGCCTTGAGCTCTCCACAGGAAGAAGATTCCTGTCGTTTCTGTCTTTTCTTTTTCACCGCTTCCCGATTCCCCCATCTCAAGCCCTGACTGTCTCCTGGAGCTGGACTCCAGCAAGATGCCTCAGCTAGAGTCTTACTGCAGCAAAGGCTGAATTTTTATCTCTTAACCTACACAGGGTCAGTATATCCTGGGTTGGATATACAGTGGGTACTCAGTAAATACTTTGTTCACATATCTGCTGACTCATTCTTTAAATGGTACAAAGGGAAGAAAACTTTGAAAAATTTTTGAGGGATAATTGAAGAACTTCAACCACAAGCTCAAAGTAATTTTGTATTTGGTTCATCCAATTAAATATGTCTTTTTAGGACTGTTTTTTTAAACATTCACCACTCAGTGCCACATCAAGAATCAGCTTCAATCCATTCTCTAGCTCCAAGTTTTTGAACAAAAAAGTTATTTTACAGACACATGGAAAAGTGGGAATAGAAGAAGCATTTTATGATTCCACACACCAAATTCCTTTTTGTCAGGACTGGTGTTTATCCATGCCCACTCAACATATCTCTTTGATATTTATGTCTTGAGAATAGTAGACAATGTAATAGAAAGGGGGATGAATAAGAAGTGTCCCATGGTGAAGGGTGCAGGAAGCGACCAGAGGGGGGGCTCCCAAAATGGTGATGAGCATGGTGAGGACACACCCAGACAACAAATGCCCTAGGTCCCAGCTTCTGTGAGCACAATTCACTGCATGCGTGAATTTCAAATCTGCAAGCCTCCAATCCTTAGCCAGCTTTGTTATTCATCCAATAGGACTATAACACAGCATCGGCCCCACTCTACTCCCGTGCAGCTCCTCCAATAGGAATATAGCATGGCCCCTTCCGGCCCCTGTCAGACTTATAAATACAGCCCTCTCCCCACAACTCTTTCTCTCTCTTTTCTTATTTTCCTCTGTTATAGATCCTCTCTGTAACATCCCCTTTAATAAATCTCTTGGTCCTGGCTGGGTGTGGAGTCATTACTGGTGCTGAAATTCTTTTAGATGGAGAAAAATTCCCTCTTACCCAACTTTTGAATTCTTGAGATTTTTAATGTAACAAGAGATGCTGGGAGTTCTGGCAGTCTGCAGTGCAGGGTAGGATCAACCTAAGAGCACTTAGATACACCCATAAGGCAGAAGTCAACAAGCTTTTCTGTAAAAGTCCTGATTATACATGCTTGAAAGTTGCCAGGTTATATAGTCTATTGAACCACCCAACCCTGAAATTGTAGGACAAGAACATTCATAGTTAATATGTAAAGTTAATGAGCATGGTTGTGTTCTGATAAAGCTAGTTATGGATACTGTAATTAGAATCATAAATTGCAGCTTTACAATGTCACATTTTACAAAATATTAATCTTACATTTTTTTTCTGTTTGTATTCACTTCAATATCTTTGGGGGGTTACAAATAATTTTGGTTACACGGATACATTGTATAGAGGCAAAAGATTCTTAGCTTTAATCTATGCACATTGTACCTGGCAGGTGATTTTTGACACCTTTTCCTGTAATGTAATGTAAATTAACATATGCAATGTCCATTATATCATTATATATGCATTTGCAGATAGTTTAGTTTTCACTTATAAGTGAGAACATATGGTGCTTGTTTTTTCATTCCGGTGTTAATTTGGTTAGGATTATGTTCACACATTCCATCCAAATTGCTGCAAAATATATTTCCTTTTTTAATGCCTAAATATATATATAATTTTCAATAGCCACTGATATGTTGATAGGTACTGATGGGTATTAAGAATGATTCCACATCTTTGCACCTGTGAATTGTGCTGCAATAAACAGTGTGCTGGAGAATTTTTTGTACAACCTCGGTATACAACTAATAATGGGTATGGTGGATCAAATGGTAGATCTACTTTCAGTTTTTTAAAAAATCTCCATAAGAACTTCAATTTGCACTCTCACCAATAGTGTATAAATGCTTCCTTTTTACAGCATTCATGCCAATATCTATTGTTTCTTGATTTGTTCTTAATAATAGCCATTCTGACATATGTAAAAGTTTAAATTTGCATTTTTCTGATGATTAGTGATATTGAGAATTTTTCTATATGTTTGTTGACGATTTGTAGATCTTTAGAGAGATGATCTGTCCATGTTATTTGCTATCCTTTTTTTGTGTGTGTCATGGAGTCTCCCTCTATATCCCAAAAAGGAGTGCATTGGTCTAGTAACTTTTTACCTCAACTTCAAGCTCTTGAGCTCAGGCAATGGTTGTGCCTCAACTTCCCAAGTAGTAGGGACTACAAGCATACAACACCATGCCCAGCTTATTATATTTTATTTTATTTTATTTTATTTTATTTTATTTTTAGAAACAGGGTCTCTTTATGTTACCTAGGCTAGTCATGAACTCCTAGGCTCAAGTGATCCTCCCGCATTCTCTTCACAAAGGACTGGAATTACAAGTGTGATTCAATGCCCCTTCCGTTTGCCCACATTTAACGTTGTTACTTGAATTTCTTCTCACTTATTTGTTTTGTAGATTTTTGATATTAGTTCTTTGTCAGATGCACTGTTTGCAAATATCTTCTCTCATTCTGTAGATTGCCTATATTTACTGTTGATTATGTGCTTTTCTGTGAAGAAGATTTTAGTTTAATGAAGTTCCACTTTTTAAATTTTTGTTTTTGTTGCTTTTATTTTTGTGTTTTAGCGAAAACTTATTTGCTAGACCAATATCCAGAAATGTTTTTCTTAGGTTTTCTTCTAGGATTTTTATAGTTTCAAGTATAACATTTAATTTGATGTAATTAATTCATTTTGAGTTAATTTTCTTTTTTATAATCAAAATTTTTTTATTATGATGTTGTGGGGTACAGTTAAGGGTTAGGTATACAAATACGTTTCATCAGGCACCCTATTGATAAGAGATGCTTCTCCATCCCCAGGCAGATATTTGCTACCATTAATCCCATCTCCCTCCCCCTCCCCATAGTTTCACACTACTGTCAGTCATTTTCTTATAGTATTAGGTTGGATGTTCAACGTCCATTATATGAGTGAGAACATGTGATACTCGGATCTTTATTTCTGTGAGGGGTCACTCTAGTTCCATCCAGGTTGCTGCGAAATTCATGATTTGGTTCTTTTTTATGGCTGTGTAGTATTCCATCGTGTATATGTACCACGTTTTTTTAAATCCAGTCCTCTTTTGATGGGCAGCATGGTTGCTTCCAGGTTCTTGCTATTATGAACAATGCTGCGATAAACATACGTGTGCAGGTATCTTTTTTATAGAGTGATTTGAGTTCTTCTGGATATATTCCCAGTAGGGAGATTGCAGGGTCAAATGGGAGGTTGATATTTAGAGCTTTTAGGAATCACCACACTGCTTTCCACAGAGGTTGCACTAGTTTACACTCCCACCAGCAGTGTAGTAGTGTTCCCTTTTCGCCACACCCTCTCCAGCAGCTGTTATTTTTTGAGTTGTTGATAATTGCCATTCTGACTGGAGTTAGGTGGTATCTCAGTGTGGTTTTGATTTGCATCTCCCTGATGATTAGTGAGGATGAACATTTCTTCGTATGTCTGTTGGCTGCTCGGATGTCTTTCTTTGTGAAGTGTCTGTTCATATCTTTTGTCCACTTCATAATGGGGTTGTTTGTTTTTTTTCTTTTCAGCACATTTGAGTTCCTTGTAGATCAAAGATGTTACGCCTTTGACCAGGTGTTGGCAAATACTTTTTCCCAGTCTGTAGGCTGTCTCCCTGCTCTCTTGATGGTTTCTTTGACTTTGCAGAAGCTTGTCAGTTTAATAAGGTCCCACTTGTCTATCCTCTCTCTTAATTTTCTATAGGGCAAGGTAACTGGATCAAGTTTCATTTTTCTGCATGTAGATATGCAATTTTCCCAGCAAAAATTTTTAAACATTGTTACTTTTCCCAGCGTATGTTCTTGTTGAAGATAAGTTGCTTGTAGGAATTTGGGGTCAATTCTGGATTCTTCATTGGTCCATGTGCCTGCCTTTGTACCAGTACTATATTGTTTTTGTTACTATAGAATTGTGGTATTATTTGACCATGTGATGTCTTAGCTTTTTCCTCTTTGCTTATTATTTGACTATTCTGGCTTTTTTTTTTCTCACATAAGTTTTATAATATCTTTTCTTTTTTAATTTTGTGAAAATAACATGGTAGATTGATAAGGATTGCATTCAACCTGTAGATTATTTTGAATAATATGCTTTTTTAAAATAACATTGATTTTTGTATATCCATGAGCATAGAATGTTTTTCCATTTGTTTGTATCCTCTACAATTTATTTCATCAGTGTTTTGCAATTCTTCCTGTCATGATCTTTTGCTTTGTTAAATATATTCCCAGGAATTTTAGCTTTTTGGTTCCTATTGTAAATTACATTGAGCTCTTGATTTGATTATCAGCTTGGTTATTATTGGTATATAGCAGTGCCACTGATTTGTTGGTGTTGATTTTGTGTCCAGTGACTTAATTAAACTAATTTATCAAGTACAGGAGTCTTTGGAGTTGTCTGCACCTTTAGGATTTTGTAATATAAGATTATAGCATCAGCAAACAGAGATAGTTTGATTCCTTGTTTTATAATTGGATACACTTTATTTATTTCTCCTTCCTGATTGTTCTGGCTAAGAATTATGTTATTATGTTGAACATGGTTGTTTACAGTGATTATCATTGACTTGTTTCAGTTCTGAGGGAAATGTGTTCAACTTTTCTTCGTTAAGTATTATATTTGCTGTGGGTTTGTCATATATGGCTTTTATTATTTTGAGGAATGTTCCCACTATGCCTATTATATTGAGATCTTTTATCATGATGAAATGATGAATGTTATCAAAAGCTTTTTTACACATACTGAAATAATTATGTTATATAATTTTTGTTTTTAACTGTGTATGTAGTGGCTCATGTTTATTGACTTGCATTCCTGTGTAAGATAAAACTTACTTGGTGGTGGTGGATTTTATAAAATATGTTGTTGAATTCAGTTTGCTAGCATTTTATTTAGAATTTTTGCATCTATGTGCATCAGGCATCTTAATCTTTATTTTTCATGTTTAGTTACATATTTTCTGTCTTTGATAATAGGTTGACCCTGGCTTTATACAATGAGTTATGAAGATTTTCTACTTTTCAACCCTATGGAATAGATTTAGTAAAATTAGTGCCACTTCTTCTTTGCAAGTCATATAAAATTCCTCTGTCAATCTGTCGGGTCCTGGACTACTTTTCATTGGAATACTTTTAATCACTGATGCAATATTAAATCTAAATGGTAGTTTGTTCAGGATTTCTTTTGCTTCCTGATTAAAGATGGAATTTATCCCGTCCTCTAGATAGTCTAATTCATTTGGATAGAGGTGTTTATAATAAATTTTTTGTTTTATTTTAAAGATGTGGGGTACAATTCAGGGTTAGGTTTCAAAATTTTCATTATGCAAACACCCTTGATGATGAGGTGTGTCCTTTTCCCCCCACCTCAGTATTTCCCACTACTGCCAAAACTCTCTGGGAGAGTCCCACTACTGTCAATCCCTTTCTTATAGTACTATAGAAATTGTACAAGGTCTGCTTAAGAGTGAGAACATGTGGTACTAAGTTCTTTGCTTCTGTGATAGATTTCTTAGTACTATAGACTCTATGTCCGTCTATATTACTGCGAAGTTCATAATTTTGTCCTTCTTATGGCTGAATAATATTCCAAGTGCATATGAACCACATTTCTCAATCCAGTTCTCTTCCAATGGGCTGCATTTTTTATTTAATGTTTTGGCTATCTTGAATCAACATGCATATGTAGATATCTTTTTCATAGAGTTATTTGAGTTCCTAAGGGTATAATCCCAGAAGGAAGACTGTCGTATCATATGGAAAGTTTATTTTTGATCTGTTAGGCATCACCAAACTGTTTTCCACAGAGGTTTAAACTCCTACCAACAGTCTAGAAATGTTCCCTTTTCCTACATCCTCTCCATCATCTGTTATTTTTTAAGTTAATGATGACGATCATCCAGAGTGGAGTTAGGAGCTATCTCAGTGTGGTTTCAGTTTGCATTTCTTTGATAATTAGTGAGGCTAATCACTTTTCATGTATCTGTTGATTGCTCATATGTCTTCATTTGATGTGTCCATTCATATATTTTGCCAATTTTGTGATGGGGCTGTTTTTATTTTTCCAGCATGTTTGAGTTATTGTGGATTTTTGATGTTAGGCATTTGTAACATATGCTGTTGGCAAACACATTTTTCCCAGACTGTGAGCTGTCTCCCCACTCTCTTGATGATTTCTTTGACTCTGCAGATCTTGTTAATATGATGAGGTCCCACTTGTCTATTTTATCTCTTATAGCATGGAAACTTGTGTATTTGATCAGGAATTGAAAACCAGTTTCAACTTCCATATGGGTGTCTTCTGTATTTTCTAAGATTCTTATAATTAGAGCTTTTACATTTAGGTCTTTCATCCATTTAGTGTTGATTTTTGTGTATAATAACAGGTATAGATCTTGTTTTAGTCTTCTGCATGTGGTCAGACAGTTTTCCCAGTACCATTTACTGAATAAGTTGTCCTCTCCCCAGTAGTTGTTAGTGAACACTTTGTCATAAATGAATTGCTTTTATTCTAGAATCTCAAACCTGTTCCATTGGTCTACATGCCCTGTTCTTATACCAATACCAGGTTGTTTTGATTATTGTAGGCTTATAATAAAGTTTAGGGTCTGGAAGCAAGATATTTCCTGCTTTATTTATTTATTTGTTTATTTATTTATTTTGCTGAGGACTACTTTGGCTATTCATGGTTATTTATGTTTCTATCCTGTATTGTCATTTCTAGGTCTGAGAAGATTGATACTGTTAATTAAATAGATATCACATTAAATCTGTAAATTTCCTTGGACAGGAAGGACACATTAACAATGCTGATTCTTTCATCTTATGAAATAAGACAAGTGGGACCTCATCAAACTGGCGAGCTTCTGCAAAGCAAAATAAAGCTTCAAGAGAGCAGGGAAACAGTCCATAGAATAGGAAAAAAAATATATTTTTCTACAATATATCTGACAAAAGGATACCATCTAGGATCTAAAGAACTCAAATGCAGTGAAAGAAAACAAATAATCCCATTAAAAAGTGGTCGAAAGACTTGAATCAATACTTCTCAAAAGAAGATATATGGACATCCAACAGACACATGAAAAAGTGCTCAGCCTCGTTCATCAGAGAAATGCAAATCAAAACAACATTGATATGCCACCTAACCCCAGTAGGAATGGCCATATCATTAATAAAATAAACAACAGATGCTGGTAAGGATGTAGAGAAAAAGAACTCTTCTACAGTGCTAATGAGGATACAAACTAGTGCAACCTCTTTGGAAGACAGTGTGGCAATTTCTGAAAGAACTAGAAATTGACCTTCCATATGACCCAGCAATCTCCTTTTTGGTAATATACCCAGAGGAATTCATATCATTCTACAAAAATATACCTGCCCCCACTAATGTTTGTTGCAGTTCTATTCACAATAGCAGAAACATAGAACCAACCATGTTGCCCATCAAACCTGGACTGGATTTTTAAAAGTGGTATATGTACCACATTGAAATATTATACAACCGTAAAGGAGGAAAAAAGGACTTTGCAGCAACTTGGATGGATTTAGATTGTGTCATACTAACGTATCTGATCTGTATCATCTGATCTATCACAGAAACAAAGAACAGGGTACCATATGTGCTCACTCATAAGTGGACCTTGAACAATTATCATAATACCACAAGAAAGGGTTTGGCAGCAGTGGAAAAAAGCCAGGGAAGGGGGAATGGGGTGGGCAGGTGAGGGAAACAGCCAGTGGAGAGGGGAACACATCTCATCAACAAGTATACCTGAATAACGAACATTTGCATTCCAAACCTTGAATTGTAACACACAACTTTAAAATAAATGAAAGAAAAAAGAAAAAAAACAATGTTGATTCTTCCAATTCTACAGCATGGAATATTTTTTTCATTTGTGTCATCTTTTATTAGTTTGAGCAGTATTTTGTAGTATTTTCCTTGTATGGAACTTTCATATTTCTAGTTAAGAATATGCTGAAGGGACTTCAGGCAAGATGGTGACAGGGCAACCTGGTCTGTAAAACCCCTCTGCAAAGGAGAACTGCAGTGGGTCTCTGGCTCTCACCCTGGGGGCTGCAAACCTCAAAATCCCAGTCTGCTCTTCATACGGACCTTGGCCATTTTCACTGCTGGAACATTGCAGCAGACGGGACAGCTACCGCAGCACAGACACCGCCACCCCTGCCATCACTGCTGCAGCCGCCGCAGCTGCAGCCACCACTGCAGCCCCCACCAGTAGCACATTGCACCACCAGGCCGGAGGCAATCCATGACTTCAGTCCTTGGAGCTCCTTCAGGAAGATCTGCTGGGATCACTGCAACCTCTCCCACGAACGAGACGTCCTGCCTGGCGTGAGTCCCCTGCCTGTGCCCTGAGGCAGGCATCCATCTCCAGTCTCTGTGATTCCTGTCCGGCCCCACCCCCTCTGGGGCGAGCAGCTGAGATAGCACCACCTGCTGGCAATTCAAGGTAACAACACCGAAACGGGAGAAACAAGCTTGATAAAGACATAGACCAAACTGCTGAAGGAAGGTTAATCTGAACTGTCCTTCACAGCAGACCAGGGGCAACTGACCCTAACTGCAAACTAATTTACCTGCTTGAAAAGAAAGCTAGAAATCAGAACTGAAAGGACATTGGACTTAAACGAAAAGTCTCAGAGTGTGCATGATTGATTCTGTAGTTTAATGACTTAATTCTATTCCTACTGTACTGTTCCTTTTATTTTCTCCCTCTTCCTTTCTTCTCTTTTCTTCTCTCTGTAAACCATATCTTTGTATAGAGGAACAGCACACCAATATGGTGGTTGGTTAACTGGTATGTTAGCATCACTATATGTTTTATTTATTTATTTTTTGGTATGGGAATTGGTACGTCAGTAGCTGTGGTTTATTGTTTTTATCTGTTTCAGTATAGGTTTCTCTCGCCATTTGTTGGCACACATTTGCTTCCCCCCTTACTCCTCTATCTCTCCACCCACCTTTTCAACACACTGTCTGCTCCATTCTCTTCCCTCTACTAACCACATTTTATTTCAGGTACTGAACCTACAGCCCCACTGCATGGAAAGATTCCAAGGCAGTGGGAAGTGGATTCCAGATTATCCACACACCAGTCAGCGAACACCAGGACCTGCAGATAGACATTGAATCACAGCTCCCCATTAAGTAAATCTCAAAACTGCCAAAAGGCCCACCCCCAACCTACAGTGCAACTCCAGAATTGAACAAAGTGAGAGGGCATACATAAAGAATAGGAGATTGAACAAACACAAGTAAAACCAATCCCTTTACCCCTGAATAACAGAATTAAAGAAGACGGTAACATGGAGGGAAGGAAAAAGTAGAGAGGGGGGAAAACCACACAAATGAAGAAAAAACAAAAGAAGAATATAGGTCTCACACAGACCCTTGGGAGATCAGACACTGAGAAAACAGATTCTGAAACACAAACAATGAAGAGTTCCCAGAATGGCTGGTCAAATGCAACAAACGAAGACACCAAGACATTAATGGAGAGAATTTCAAAAATTGAGGAGAGACAAGAGGAAAATAGGAAGGAGCTGATGTCAGAAATAACAGCAATAAAGAATACTGTGATAGAAATGAATAACAGACTAATAAGCATGGAAAGCAGAATTAGCCAAGTAGAAGAAAGAATCTCAGAACTCAAAGACCAAAACACAGAACTAACCCAAACTGTCAAAAGCATAGAAAAGAAGCTCAAAAAGACAGAACAAAACCTGCAAGAGATGAATGATCACTTCAAGAGACCAAACCTAAGAGTAATTGGGCTTCCTGAGGCAGAGAGAGAAACAGAAGCCACACTGGAACAAACATTTCATGAAATCATTCAAGAAAACTTCCCTCATCTCATCAAGGATGAAAAAAAGTCAAACACAAGAGATTCAGAGAACCCCTGCAAGACAATAAATGAGAAAACCAACTCCCAGACACATAATAATTTGCCTAAACAAAGTAGCTATAAAAGAAAAAATTCTAAAGGCAGCAAGAGAAAAAGGCCTGACTACCTAACAGAGAATACCAATTAGAATAGCAACAGATTTATCCACAGAAACCCTTCAGGCTAGAAGAGCCTGGAGCCTTATCTTCAAAGTTCTAAGAGATAAACCTTCATTAGTGAGGGAGAATTGCAATCTTTCTTCCATTTGTTTGTGTTTTTCATGGATTTCATTGAGCACTGCTTTGTAATGCTCACTGAAAAGTTATTTCACTTCTCTGGTTAGGAAGATGCTGAGGTATTTCTTTTTCTGTGTGTGACTATTGTTAATGGAATTGAGTATCTTATTTGGGTCTCTGCCTGCCTGCTGTTGGTGTATATGAATGCACTGTCTTTTGCACATATATTTTGTACCCTGAGACTTTGCCAAAGTCCTTTATCAGTGCAAGCAGGTTTTTGACAGATTCTCTTGGATTTTAAAGGTATAGGATCATATCATCAGCAAAGTGGGATAACTTGCTTCCTCTTTTCCAGTTTGGATACCCTTTATTTCCTTCTCTTCACTAATGCTTTGCTTGGATTCCAGATACCGTTGAACTAGATGAGTCTGACCCTTGTTCCTTCAGGATAATGTTTATAGCTATGTGACTTCAATACTAAATAGTTGAATTTAGAGGGTGAGAGTCAGACTTGCCTTGTTTTCGGATATGTGTTTAGCATATGTTAACTGTGGGTTTTTCATAGATAGATGAATGTTCCTTAACTATCATTTATATACCTAGGCTTTTGCATGTTTTTACCTAGAAGAGATGCTGGATTTTATCAAAAGCTTTTTCTGAATCTAATGAGATAATGTGTGGTTCTTGTTTTACATCTATTGATGCATTTAATTATATTTATGGCCTTGCAAAATTTAACCAGGCCTGCATCCTGTGGATGAAGCCTAATTGGACATAGTGGATGTTTTTTCAGATGTGTTTTTGGATTCAATTTTCTAGAATCTTGTTGAGGATTTTTGCATCTATGTTCATAAGGGATATTGACCTGTAGTTCTCTTTCTTTGTTGGATCTTTACCCTGTTTTGGTATCAGTATAATGTTAGCTCTGTAAAATGATCTGAGGAGAATTCTATCTTTATTAAGTGCCTGAAATACTTTCAAAAGGATTGGTATCACCTCCTCCTTGTATGTTAGGTAGAATTCTGCTGGAAAGCTATCTAGTCCAGTACTTTTTTTTTTTCATAGGTAGTTATCTTGTGACAGAGTCAATATTCTGGGTTGTTATTGGTCTATTTAGTATTCAGTGTCTTCTTATTTTAACCTGAAGAGGCTGTAATGTCAGAAAGTCTTCCATTTCATCTAGGTTATCAAGTTTGTTTCCTTATAGTTGTACATAGTAATCTTTTGTATTGTTTTGTATTTCTTCAGGGTCAGTTTAGACCACAATGGAATAAAATTTGTTGTTGTTGTTGTTTTTCTGTGTATTTCTGATTGTGTTTATCTGGACTTTTTCTTTTGTGTTTCTGATTGTGTTTATTTGGACTTTTTCTCTCTTTTTCTTGGTCATTCTGACTACAGGCCCATCAATCTTGCTAATTCTTTCAAAGAAGCAGTTTTTTGTTTTGTTGATGTTTTCTCTGATATTTTGTCTTCTATGTCCCATATTTGGACTTATTTTTGTGATTTGGATTCTTCTGCCAAATTTGGGGTTTTGGTGGTCTTCTCTTTCCACCTCCCTTAGATGATTTGTTATGCTCTCCATTTGTGATCTTTCTATTTTTTTTTTATATGTGCTCATAGGTATAAAAGGACCCTCTTTGAATTGTTTTCATGGCATCCCAGAGGTTTTGGTAAGATGTTTCTTCATTTTCAGAAATCTTTCAATTTCTTCTCTGATTTCAGTGTCGACCCATTTGTTGTTCAGCATCATGCTGTTTAGTGTCCAGGTATTTGTGGGCCCTGGGGAAACATTGCTGGTTTTAATATTAATTTTTATTCCATTGTGGCCTAAAAATGTGCATGGCAAGATTTCTACCTTATGATATTTGTTTATACTTGATTTATGTCAAGGATGTGATCAATCTTGGAGTATGTTCCATGTGGTGATGAGTAGAATGTATATTCTGTGGCTGTTGGGCGGAATAATCTGTACGTATCTACTAAGTCCATTTGGTCACATGTCAGTTTTAGGTTAGGGATCTCCTTGTTGATTTTTTTCCTTGGTGATCTCTAGGGCTGACAATGTGGTATTCAATCCCCTGCTATAATAGTGTTAGAGTCATTTTTTTAATTTATTTAGTAATTGCTTTATAAATGCTGCTACTCCTGTGTTGAGTGCATATGTTTAGAATGTATTTTTCTCTCTTTTTTTTTTTTGAGTTGGAGTCTCACTCTGTTGCCCAGACTGGAGTGCAGTGGCCACTCTCAGTCATCACAGCCTTGACCTGCTGGGCTCCGGCAATCCTTCCACCTCAGCCTTATGAGTAGACGGAATTACATACACATGCCCGGCTGATTTTTTTATTTATTGCAGAGATGAAGTCTCACCTGCCCAGGCGTGTCTTGAACCCATGGGCTCAGGTAATTTGTTCACCTCAGCCTCCCAAAGGCACGGTATTACAGGCTGAGCCATCAAGTTAATGAATAGAACCTTTTATCGTTATGTGTCCTTTTGCACCTTTTTAATTTTTTTGATAGTTTAGAGGTTGCTTTGTCAGGTATTAGGATTGTAACTCCTGCCTTCTTTTGTGACCCATTTTCCTGGAAACTCGTTTTCCATCCTTAAACTTTGAGTCTGTGTGTGTCCCTTGTAGTGAGATGAGTCTCCTGGATGCAACAAAAAATGGGGTCATGATTTCTTATCTAGTCCACCATTCTGTGTCTTTTCATTGATATATTTAGTCCATTCACATTCATACTAATTATTGAAGTGTGAGGGTTTATCCTTGTCATGAGGTACCTTGACAAGGGTTTATCCTTGTCATGAGTTGTTTTGTTCCTGTTTGTTTATTGTCTTTTTTTTGGTTTTTAGGTTGATTCATGTGTGTTTTCCTTTTTTTCTCTGTACTCTTGTGAATAAGGTTATTATTCTTTCCTCCTTTTCTTCTGAGTTTAAAACCTTCTTAAGTGTTTTTTGCAGAAGTGATATGTTGGCAGCATAATTTCTTAGGGATTGGATGTCTGAAAAAAGTATTAATTCTCCCTCACTAATGAAGCTTAGCTTGACTGAGTAGTTTCTTCTTGGTTAAAATTATTTTCTTTGAGAACTTTGGAGATTGGGATCCATATGCTTCTAGCCTGAAGTGTTTTTTTTACAGAAGTCTGCTGCTATTCTAGTTGGTATTCCCTGTTAAGTAGTCTGACCTTTTTCTCTTGTTGCCTTTAGGCTTTTTTTTCTTTTATGCCTACTTTGTTTAGGCAAATTATTATGGGTCTGGGGGTTGGTCTTCTCATTTGTTGTCTTGCAGGGGATCTCTGAATCTCTTGTGTTTGAATTATTTCTTCACAAATAAGGTGAGGGAAGTTTTCTTGAATAATTTCCTGGAATGTTTGTTCCAGGCTGGTCTCTGTCTCTCTTTCTACCTCAGAAAGTTCAATTATTCTTAGGTTTGGTCTCTTGAAGTAATCGTTCATCTCTTGAAGGTTTTGTTCTGTCTTTTTAAGTTTTTTTTTATATTTTTGATAGTTTGGGTTAATCTATATTTTGGTCTTCAAGCTTTGACATTATTTATTCTGCTTGGTTAATTCTGCTTTCCATGCTTATTAGTTTATTTATTTGAATCACAGTATTCTTTACTGCCGTTATTTCAGTTATCAACTCCTTCTTATTTTCCTTCTGTCTCTCCTCAAATCTTTTTATTTTCTCTATTAATGTCTTGATGTTTCATTTTATTGTGTATGACCAGTCATTCTGGGGGCTCTTCATTGCCTGGTTCCAAAGTCTGTTTTCTCAGTGTCTGACCTCCCAGGGATCTGTGTGAAAAGTATATCTTTTTTTGGCTTTTCTTTATTTGTGTAGACTTTTCTCCCCATTTTTACCTTCCCCTTCCCCCCACCCCCGTTTTCTTTAATTCTGTTGTTCAAGAGTGGGGGACTGTTTTTTAATTCTGTTTGCTCAATCTTCTTTTCTTCCTTATGTGTATCCTTTCACTTTGTTCAATTCTGAAGTTGGACTGAAGGGTGGGGGTGCTTTTTGTTGTTTTGAGATTTAATTGAGGGGGAACTGTGTTTCAAAACTTATCTGCAGATCTCAGTATCCACCAACAGGTGTATGGATGGTTTGGAATCCACATCTGACTGCCTTGCAATCTATCCATGTTGTGGGTTTGTAGCTTTACTCCCTGAAAGAAAAATGAGGTAAGAAAAGGGAAAAGAATGGAACAGGAAATGGGAATAATAGGAAATTGGAGAGAGAGAAGAGTAAGAGGAAAAAAGACGTACTGACTAACAAGGGTGAAGAGACTCAAAGACAGACACATGTAAAAAAAATGCAACAAACATACAAAAAAAACTAAAATATACAATCATATAGACATACAAGCTAACAAACCTCTTATTGGTGTACTATTCCCATGTACAAACATGAGATCTACAGAGAAAAATAAAATAAAATAAAATAAAATAAAGTCTGTAAACTAACAGAACCAAAGCAACAATGAAAACATCATTGATAATAGTAAGAATAGAGAAAAAAGAAAAAAAAGAATGGGTAAGACAAACAGACAAAAAGAATATAAATAATTAAATACGTACATACAAAAAATAAAAGAAGAGAATCAAGCACACTCTGAGACTTTTCCTTTAAGTTCAATATCCTTTCAGCTCTGATTTCTAGCTCTCATTGCAGGCTGGTGGAGTTACAGTTAGATTCAGTTGCCCTGGCCTGCTGTGGAGAGTGGATCAGATCTGGGGTGGCCCCCAAATTTGACACTCAGATCTGGCCTGTGTATATCTAGCATGGGGGAGGGGATTCTGCCTCCCCCCATTTTGATGTTGTTACCTTGGCTCCCAAGCTGGGGAATGGGTAGAACAAGGTGGAGTTGGTCTCGCAGCTCTGACTGATCACTTTTTCCACTGCAAACCAGCCGAGCTGTGGAAGGTAGAATGTGAAACTGCCAGGCAATGCAGGCCAACATAGCACTGGGCTACTCAGACCAGTCTGGGTGGTGCAGTGCAGCACGTGGGGGATCCCCAAACTCCAGAGAGGTGGGAGCCAAAGGACACCCAGGGCAGGAGGGAGCAGGCAACAGTGGTGGCAGTGGCAGCCACCACTTCAGCAGTGAGCTGCTCTGGAGGAACTCCACAAGCCAGGTGTGAGGGGTGGGATGTGGCAGTGGTGGTGATGGTGGTGGCTTCAGTATTGAGGTGCTATGGGGAGGGCCTCACAGGTCTGGGAGCCAAGGGTCACCTAAGAAGGGAGTGGCAATGGTGGCGACAGTAACCACAACTAAGGCAGTGGTGGTGGCCATGGCTGAGGCAGTGGTAGCCATGGTTGAGGCAACAGCATCCATGGCTGTGGCAGCAGTGGCCACAGATGAGGCAGCAGTGGCTCCAGCTGAGGCAACTGTTGAGAAGTGGGAGAAGAGTATGCTGGTAGTCCCTGGGGGAAAGTGAAAGTCTTTATGTGTGTTCTCTTTAGAGGAAGTTCTCACAAATCAGATTACCTTGTCACCATCTTGCCAAAGGTCTTCATCTTTATGTGTTTTGAGAAAACTTTGCTGGTATTCATATTTGTTTTTATTCAACTGTGGCCTGAGAAGTTGCATAGCAGTATGTCAAGCTTACAAAATTTGTTTATGCTTGATTTATGGTTGAAGATGTGGCTAACTTTAGAATGCATTCCCTGTGGTGTTGGATAGAATTTATATTCCATGTTTCTTATATGGGGTGTTCTGTAGGTATCTATTAAGTTCATTTGGTCAAGAATCACATTGAGGATCAAAGACCTAAATGTAAAACCCCAAACTGTAAAAACATTGGAAAATCCAGGAGACTCTCTTATGGAATTTGGAATTGGCAGCCGATTCCTGATCAAAACCCTAAGTACCCAGGCCATAAGGGATAAGATAGACAAGTGGGACCTCATTAAACTGACAAGATTCTACAAAGCCAGAGAAATCATCAAGAGAGCAGGGAGACAGCCCACAGAATGGGAAAAATATACTTGCCAACTGTATATCTGACAAAGGCTAACATCTAGGATCTACAAGAAACTCAAACGTGCCAAAAAGGAAAAAAAAACCAAACAGCCCCTTTAAAAAGTGGGCAAAAGACATAAATAGACACTTCCCAAAAGAAGATATATGGGCACAAACAGACACATGAAAAAGTGTTCAGTCTCACTCATCATCAGAGAAATGCAAATCAAAACCACATTCAGATAACTCCTAACCCTTGTAGTAATGGCCATCATTAATAAAACAAACAACAACAGATCTTAGCAAGGACGTGGGGAAAAAGGAACCCTCTACTCTACTGGTGGGAATGCAGACTAGAACAATCTCTTTGGAAGACAGTGCGATGATTTCTGAAAGAACTAAAAATTGACCTTCCATATGACCCAGCAATTCTCTTATAGAGAATACACCTGGAGGAATTCAAATTACTCTCCAAAAAAGATATCTGTACATGTATGTTTGTTGTAGCTCTATTCACAATAGCGAAAACATGCAACTAATCGTGTTGCCCATTGAAACTGGACTGGATAAAAAATGTGGTACATATACACCATGAAATATTATGCAGCCATAAGGAAGGACAACTATATGGACTTTGCAGCAAGTTGGATGGATTTGAAGTTGATCATACTTAGTGATTTATCAAGAAACAAAAAACTGAGTTCCCTATGTACTCACTCATACCGTGACCTTGAACAACCATAATGCTATATAAAAAAAAAGTGATTGGCAGCAGCAGAAAACTGTCAGGGGAATGGAGATGGGACTGGCAGTAGAGGGAAACTGCTAGGGGAGGGAGGGTCATATCTCATCAACAAGGGTAACTGCATGATTGATATTTGTACACCTGATCCTGAATTGTACCCCACGTCTTTATAATAAATAAATTTTTTAAAAAGAAAAGAAAAAAGACAGTTAAAAATGTGGTACATATACACAATGAAATATTATGCACCCACAAACAAGGACAAAATTATGAACTTCACAGCACCCTTGGATGGACTTAGAGTCTAAAATACTGAGTAATCTATCACAGAAACAAACTACATACCATTAGCAGATTTTGACAATTATCATAATACTATAAGAAAGGAATTGGCAGTAGTGAGAAACTGCCAGGGAGGAGGGGCACACCTCATCAACAAGTTTACCTGCATAATAATATTTGTATACCTAACCCTGAATTGTATCCCACATCATGATGTTTAACTACCTAGATTATTCAGGATCCTGAAGAGTCACCAGGAACATTTCTTGAATGTCTTCAGGAGATGTTGCATATCTGTACCCCAATTTTACCCCTCCATCTAAGAATTCTCAGGCTATTAATTTAGCTTTTGTGACTCACATGGCCCCTAACATACAGAAAAATTCTCAGAAACTTGAAGGTTTTGCAAGAATGAACATTTCTTAGTTGCTCAAGGTAGCTCAGAGAAGTTTTTAATAACCAAGATGCTGAGAAACAGAAACAGGAAGACAAGAAAATGGACAGCGTAACAAAACAGCAGAGAAAAGTATTAGTTGCTGCCATTCAGGTCTCTCAACCTAGCTTGAGGCCAGCATGTAAAACAAAGGGAGAAACTAAAAAAGAAATTTAAAATTGAATGCATCCAGCTAGTCAAGAATCAATGTGCATATTGTAAAGAGCTGGGTCACAGGGTAAAAAATTGCCCTCACCACCTGAAAACAAAGGACCCTAGGTAAATTTTGATCCTGCCCTCTACTAGTGAAACTGAAAATAACTCAGACTAAAGAGGGCAGGGCTCTTTTTTCCTAGATCCCCAAGAGCCCATAATAACCACTGCTATCGGAACTTCTAGCAAGATGGTGATGGGGCAACCTGGTCTGTGAAACCCTCTGCAAAGGAGAACTGCATGGGTCTCTGGCTCTCTCCCCAGGGGCTGCAGACCCCAACATTGCAGCCTGCTCTTCATACAGAGCTTGGCTGTTGCCACCGCTGGGACATCACAGCGGTCTGGACTGCCACTGCAGTGCAGACGCTGCACCACCACCACCACTGCCATGGGTAGCACATCACACCACCTGGGCTGGAGGCAAACCACGACTTTAGTCCTTGAACCCCATGCAGGCAATATCTGCTGGGATTGCTGCCACCTCTCCTGCGGTGGAGACGTCGTGACCACCGTGAGTCCTCTGCTGTGTGTCCTGAGGCAGGCACCCATCTCCAGTGTCTGCCAGTTCCTATCCAGCCCCACCCGCTCTGGGGCAAGCAGCTGAGATAGCACCACCTGCTGGCGATTCAAGGTAACAACACCGAAATGGGAGAAACAAGCTTGAAAAAGACATAGGCCAAAGTGGTGAACGGATGGTGATCTGAGTTGTCCTTCACAGCAGACCAGGGGCAACTGACCCTAACTGCAAACTAATTTACCAGCTTGAAAAGAAAGCTAGAAATCAGAACTGAAAGGACATTCTGTTAGCTTAATGACTTAATTGTATTCCTACTGTATTGTTCCTTTTTTTCTCTATATTTTCTTCTCTCTGTAAACCACATCTTTGTATAGAGGAACAGCACACCAATAAGGTGACTGGTTAGCTTGTATGTTAGCATCATTACATGTTTTATATTTTTTGATTGGGAGTTGGGTCATCAGTAGCTGTGGTCTACTGTTTTTATCTGTTTCAGTAAAGGTCTCTCTCTCCATTTGTTGGCACACTCATTTGTTTCCCCCCTACTCCTTTTTCTCTCCACCAGCCTCTTCAAACCAATGTCTGCTACATTCTCTTCCCTCTGCTAACCACATTTTATTTCAGGGAGTGAACCCACAGCCCCATTGCACGGACAGATTCCAAGGCAGTGGGAAGTGGGTTTCAGATTATCCATACACCAGTCAATGAATACCAAGACCTGCAGATAGATTTTTAATCACAGCTCCCCCCTTAAGTAAATCTCAAAACTGCCAAAAGGCCCACCCCCAACCTACAGTGAAACTCCAGAATTGAACAAAGTGAGAGGGCATACATTAAGAATAGGAGATTGAACAAACAAAAGTAAAACCAATCCCTTAACCCCTGAATAACAGAATTAAAGAAGATGGTAACGTGGAGGGAAGAAAAAAGTAGGGAGGGGGAAAACCACACAAATGAAGAAAAAACAAAAGAAGAATATAGGTCTCACACAGACCCCTGGGAGATCAGACACTGAGAAAACAGATTTTGAAACACAAACAATGAAGAACCCCCAGAATGACTTGTCACATGCAACAAACACAGACATCAAGACACTAATGGAAAAAATTTCAAAAATTGAGGAGAGACAAGAGGAAAATAGGAAGGAGCTGATGTCAGAAATAATAGCAGTAAAGAATACTGTGATGGAAATAAATAATGAGCTAATAAGCATGGAAAGCAGAATTAGCCAAGCAGAAGAAAGAATCTCAGAGCTCGAAGAACAAAACACAGAACTAAACCAAACTGTCAAAAACATAGAAAAGAAGCTCAAAAAGACAACAAAACCTGCAAGAGATGAATGATCACTTCAAGAGACCAAACCTAAGAGTAATTCGTCTTCTTGAGACAGAGAGAGAAACAAAAGCCACACTGGAACAAACATTTCATGAAATCATTCAAGAAAACTTCCCTCACCTCATCAAGGATGAAAAAATTCAAACACAAGAGATTCAGGGAACCCCTGCAAGACAACAAATGAGAAGACCAACTCCCAGACATATAATAATTCGCTTAAACAAGGTAGCTATAAAAGAAAAATTCCTAAAGGCAGCAAGAGAAAAAATCCAGACTACATACCAGGGAAGACCAATAGAATAGCAACAAATTTATCCACAGAAACCCTCAGCTAAGAGAGCCTGGAGCCCTATCTTCAAAGTTCCCAAAAGATAAACAATTTGAAGCAAGAATAACCTACCCAGCCAAATTAAGTTTCATTAGTGAGGGAGAATTGAAACCTTCTCCAGAAACCAATCTCTAAGAAACTACGCTGCCACCAGATCTCCTCTACAAGAAATACTTAAGAAAGTACTGAACACAGAAGAAAAAGGAAAAAGAGAACAGCAGCATTCTTCACAAGAGTACAGGCAAAAGATTAAAAACACACATGAGCCAACTCCAAAACCCAAAGAATGACAAAAAAACAAACAGGAACAACTCTGTAAGAACCTTATGACAGAGACCAACTCTTGCATTTCAATTATTAGACTAAATGTGAATGGACTAAATGCACCACTGAAAAGACATAGAATGGCAAAATGGATAAAATATCATCAGGAAACTATCTATTACCTTCAACAGACTCACCTCACTAGAAAGGACACCCACAGACTCAAAGTAAGAGGATGGGAAACAAACTTTCAGGAGAACAGAATACAAAAGAGAAGAGGAGTAGCAATCTTAATTTCAGACAAAATACACTTCAAGCTATTAAAAATCAAAAAATATACAGAAAGCCACTACATAATGATAAAAGTTTCAATCCTTCAAGAAATATCTATCCTAAATATATATGCACCCAACATAGGTGTGCAAAACTTTCATAAAGCAATTTCTAGGAAAACTAAAGAAAGATATTTACTCTAACAGCATCATAATGGGGGACTTTAATACCCCACTCACAACCCTAGACAGATCATAAGGACAAGAAATCAGCAAGGAGATCTGGAACCTCAATGTGACTTTGGACCAAATGGACTTAACTGATACCTACAGAACATTCCATCCAAAGACCACAGAATATACATTCTACTCATCACCGCATGGAATGTATTCTAGGATCAACCACGTAATTGGCCATAAATAAAGCAAAGCAAATTTAAAAGGACCAAAATTCCACCATGCACCTTCTCGGACCACAGTGGAATTAAAATGAATATTGACACCAAGAAAGTCCCCCCAAAACACACAAAGACATGGACACTAAACAGCATGATGCTAAACAACTCCTAGGTCAATGATGATATCAAAACAGAGATAAAAGATACCTAGAAAAAATGAAAATGAAGAAACATCTTATCAAAATCTCTGGGATGCCTTGAAAGCTGTGGTAACAGGGGAACTTATATCCCAACAAACACACATGAAGTAAATGGAAGAAACACAAATTAACAACCTAACAAGCCACTGAAACGAGCTGGAAAAGCAAGACCACAAAAACACTAATTTCAGCAGAAGAACCCAGATCACAAAAATAAAAACCCAAATCCAGGACAAATAAGACAAAAAGATAATACAAAAAGTCAATGAAACAGAAAGCTCGTTCTTCGAAAGGATAAACAAGATCAATCATCCCCTAGCTAGACTAACCAAGAAAAAACGAGAAAAAAACCAAATAAGCACAATCAGAAACAGAAAAGATGAAGTCACATCTGACCCTGAAGAAATACAAAAGATCATTAGAGACTACTATGTACACTTGTATGGAAACAAACTTGAAAACCTTAAGGAAATGGAAGACTTTCTGACGTCACACAACCTACCTAGGTTGGAACAAGAAGAAATTGAGACCCTGAATAGACCAATAATAATCAAGGATATCGACTACGTAATAAGAAAACTTCCTACAAAAAAAAAAGCCCTGGTCCAGATGGCTTTCCAGCAGAATTCTAAAAGACATTTAAAGAGGAAATAATAACAATCCTACTGTGAGTATTCCAGGCAATTGAAAAAGATGGAGCTCTCCCCAAATCATTTTATGAAGCCAACATCACATTGATACTCAAGCCAGGTAAAGATCCAACAAAGAAAGAGAACTACAGGCCAATATCTTTGATCAACATAGATGCTAAAATTCTCAACAAGATCCTAGCAAACCAAATTCAGCAATACATCTCAAAAATCATCCATCATGTCAAGTAGGCTTCATTCCTGGGATGCAAGCCTGGTTCAACACTCGTAAAATCATCAATGTAACTAAATACATCGACATGTCAAAACAAAAACCACATGATCACATCATTAGATGCAGAAAAATCTTCTGATAAAATCCAGCACCGCTTCTTGATAAAAACTCTTGAAAGTCTAGGCATAGGGGGAACATACCTCAAAATGGTAAAACCCATCTATGAGAAACCCAAAGCCAGCATACTCCTAAATGGAAAAAATTGGAACCATTTACTCTGAAAACTGAAACAAGACAAGGATGCTCACTCTCACCCCTCCTGTTCAACATAGTATTGGATGTCCTGGCAGGAGCAATCAGAGAAGAGGAGGCAATCAGGGGTATCCATATAGGAAAAGAGGAAGTCATATTATCTCTCTTTGCAGATGATATGATTATGTACCTTGAAAACCCAAGAGAATCTGTCAAAAACCTCCTTACACTGATAAAGACTTTGGCAAAGTCTCAGGATACAAAATAAATGTACAAAAGACCATCACATTTCTCTACACCAATAATAATCAAACAGAAACCCAAATAAAAAACACAATTCCATTCACAATAGCCACCAAAAAAAATGAAATACCTTGACATCTTCCTAACCAGAGACAAGAAAGAACTTTACAATGAAAATTACAAAACACTGCTCAAAGAAATCAAATTTGACACAAGCAAGTGGAAAAATATCCCATACTCATGGATTGGAAGAATCAACATTGTGAAGATGTCCATTCTACCTAAGGCAATCTACAAATTCAATGCAATATCCATCAAATTACTAGCAACATTCTTCTCAGACCTAGAAAAAACAACACAGGACTTCATATGGAAACACAAAAGTCCAAGAATATCCAGAACAATCCTCAGCAAAAAAAAAAACAAAAAAAAAAAAACAAAGCAGGTGGTATCACATTACCAGACTTCAAACTACTATAAAGCTACAATCATCAAAACGGCTTGGTATCGGTATAAGAACAGGCATATAGATCAATGGAATACAACTGAGATTCCAGAAGCAAAACCTCAATTTCTCAATCAACTCATCTTCAATAAGGCCCCACCACCTACCACTGGGGAGAGGAGAACCTATCCAGTAAATGGTGCTGGGAAAACTGGCTGATCACATGCAGAAGATTGAAACAGGATCCCTATCTATCCCCATGCACAAACGTTAACTCCAAATGGATCAGAGACCTAAATGTAAAACCTCAAACCATAAAAACCTCAGAAAATGAAGAAATACCCTCATGGAAATCAGAACTGGCATCCAATTCCTGAATAAAACCCAAAACCCACAGGTCATAAGAGAGAAGATAGACAAGTGGGACCCTATTAAACGGACAAGCTTCTGCAAGGCCACAGAAACCATCAAGGAAGCAGGAAGACAGCCTACAGACTGGGAAAAAGTATTTGCCAACACCAGGTCTGACAAAGGTTAACATCCTGGATCTATAAGGAACTCAATCATGCTGAAAAGAAAAAACAACCCCATTAAATAATGGGCAAAATATATGAACAGACACTTCACAAAAGAGGACATCCGAGCAACCAACAAACAAATGAAGAAATGTTCAACCTCACTAATCATCAGGAAGATGCAAATCAAAACCACAGTGAGATACCACCTAACTCCATTCAAAATGGCAATTATCAAGAACTCAACAAATAACAGCTGCTGGAGAGGCTGTGGCGAAAATAGAATACTTCTACACCATTGGTGGGAGTGTAAACTGGTGCAGCCTCTGTGGAAAGCAGTGTGGCGATTCCTAAAAGCTCTAAATATCAACCTCTCATATGACCCCACAATCCCCCCTAATGGGAATATACCGTGAAGAATTCAGTCACTCTATAAAAAAGATACCTGAACACATATGTTTATCACAGCATTGTTCACAATAGCAAGAACCTGGAAACAACCATGCTGTCCATCAAAAGAGTACTGGATTTTTAAAATGTGGTACATATACAGTCATAAAAAAGAACAAAATCATGAATTTCACAGCAACCTGGATGGAACTAGAGTCTATAATACTGTGTGACCTCTTACAGAAACAAAGATCTGAGTATCACTTGTTCTCACTCATATAACGGACCTTGAACATCCAATGTAATACTATAAGAAAATGACTGACAGTACTGGGAAACTATGTGGGGGGAGGGAGATGGGATTAACAGTAGCAAATATCTGTCTGGGGATGTGGAATGAATGAATGAATGAAATGTAATTGTATAACTAACCCTTAACTGTACCCCACAAAACCATAATAAAAATATTTATTATGAAAGAAAAAAATAACCACTGCTATCAGTGGCCACCCAGTACAAACTAGGTCCTAAAGACATCATTAGGTCCTGATGTCATCATTAGGACCCAATAACCAAATTCTGTTCAAGGGACAACAGGGGTAATAACAAACTACAAGTACACCTCCAACTGGATGGTTAATCTAGGTCAGAAATGGGTCACCCTCTCGTTTCTAATAACCTCTGACTGTCTGTACTCTCTCATCGGTCAAGATTTGCTCCAGAAACTGACAACTATTATGTTCTCACCTAACAAAACTAAAATACATATTACTACTGACACTGCTTATCAAATGATAGTCACTGTTCCACCTTCTGAAAAATAACTCTTAGCTTCCTCTGTTTTTCCCACTAAAAATATCTAATCAGAATTGGTTTTACAGTTACATCAGGGATTTCCTTCAGTCTAGATGGAGATCTACTTGCCAGGATTAGCAAAGCATCACCCTTCAGTTGTGATCTGGATTCAGGGGACACCAGTCAACTAACTTGGACTCAGTAACCACAGGGTTTCAAGAACTCTCCAACCCTTTTGGGGGAAGGCTTGCAACAGGATTTGTCATGGTTCCATTCCTTATACCAAGAATGTATACTTTACTCCAGTATGTAAATAACTTGTTGCTTGAGACTGCAGACTTGAATACTTGTATAAAAGTTAATAAGGCTCAGTTACAGCTCTTCCAAGAGTTAGGTTACCATGTTTTAGAGAAAAAGGCACAGCTCTGTTCAACCAAAATTTTCTACCTGGAATACCAGCTAACAAAGGGTAAGTGAGCCCTGACCGTGGCCCCAGAAGAAGTCATTCTTCAAATTCCCATGCCAACTACAAAGAAACAGGTATGGGAATTCCTGAGAAAGGTGGGATATTGCCAGTTATGAATCCCCAATTTTGCTTAAATTGCCAAACCTTGATATACTGCCACAGCTGTGGACCACACCCTGCAATGGATATCTACTAAGGAACAAGCATCCGAGCAGTTAAAGATGGCTCTCACTCAAGCCCAGTCTTTAACCCTACCAGGTGTTACCAAGTCTTTTCACTTGTTCCTTTATGAACAATAAGAAATTGCAAAAGGGGTTCTCACTGAGACCTTAGAACCCAAGAGGAGACTGGTGACTTACTTGTCAAAAAGTCTGGAACCAGTGACCTTTGGCTAGTTCTCTTATCTCCCAGCCATGGATGCCATGGTCATACTTGTTAAGGAAACAGATAAATTGGCTTTCAGTCAAAACCTGGCTTTAACTTTAACACACACACACACACACACACACACACACACACACACACACACACACACACACACATGCCTAGCACAAAGTATATAAAGAAGAAAAAGAGAAAGACTGGAAAAATAATAAAACAAAAAAAGGGGATTCAGGTCAAACCCTCACACTTATATTGACACACAACTTATACTATAAAAAAAAGAATGTAGAAAAAACCCTGAAGAACAAAAGAGCAAAAACCAACAACAACAACAAAATCGAAAGATGAACACTCAATTATTCAAATACAAACATAAACAGAAAATGACAAATAAAAGAAGAAAGAAACAGAAAAAGAAAAAAAATTGGGGAGGATGCAGATCAAACCCTCACATACACATTCATGCACAAAGGAAAAATAATTTTAAAATAGGTGAACTAACAAACAGTCACATTTTTAACATAAAAAATAATTGTAAATTTAAAAAAAAATCCCGCCCTCTTGTTGCAGAGAGCCTGCCCTCTTTTTTGCAGACTCTGTAATTGTTTCTCTAATAAGGTCTCTCCTACAGTCACCTCTTGCACTCTCTCATCAGGGAACGAAGCAGGAAGAAGAAGGGGCAGTGGTGGTGGGTGGGGCTACAGTCCTCCCCTTTCACTCTTGTATTGTCAAGGAGCTCTCCTCTCATAGGGGGGTATAGAATTATTTCTTCCTCAGGTATGTACTGTCATCGGGGTTGACCCACCAGTTCTATCCTGCAATGGAATCCTCCTATTGTGCTGGACATCTAGGATCTGCCTGGGTTTGTCCCTCTCAGTTGTGGCCCATCTGTGTGGGTCTGATGGTCAGAGGATTGCTGGGGAGAGGGAGTTTTGGTCAAAGTCCATAATTTGTCCTTCTTTAAGACTTAACAGAGCCAGGTTCCGTGGCTCAGCCTGTAATCCCTCACCTTTGGGAGGCTGAGGTGAGCGGATTGCCTGAGCCCACGGGTTTGAGACCCGCCTGTGCAGCGAGACCTCATCTCTACAATAAAAAGCAAAAAATCAGCGGGGCATGATAGCACATACCTGTAATTCTGGCTATTCAGAAGGCTGAGGCAGAAGGATCACTGGAGCCCAGCAGGCAAGGCTGCAGTGGCCAGGAGTGGCCACTGCACTCCAGTCTGGGCGACAGAGTGAGACTCCAACTCAAAAAAAAAGACAACAATATTTCATTGTGTATATGTACCATATTTTCTTTACCAGTTCACTATTTGATTGGCAGCATGTTTGATTTCATGTTTTTGTTATTGAACTTACTATTGATCTCTTTGGAGATCTCCCTCGTCCTTTTCTGGTCAAACACTTTTTCCTCTGGCTGGATTAAGGCAGGTGATGGGGCTCCTGGAACTTAGCACTCATCGGGTCCCTCTGAAGTTTGTGCTTTAAGGATATTCCCTCTGGACCACAATCAATCCCTGAGTAATTATCTGCCAGTCACAGAGATCGGGTCTGTTGCCCCATTGTAAGAATGACAGAGCACTTTCCTGCCTACCTTCAAGATGGTGGTGGGGTACCTCTCTTGTCCTCTTCCATGGGAATTTGCCTCCGTACTCCCTCCACAGCTCCTGCCAGAGCCTTGGCATGTGCTGAAGTGCTGGGGCAAAGTCAGGAACTGTCCGTCTCTCTTCTGTTTTAAATTCAAAAGTCTTGTATTCAAGTTCTGAGATCCTTTCTTCTATGTGGTTCAGTCTACTGTTAAAGCTTTCCACTGTGTGTTGTACTTTCCTAAGTGTGTCTTTCATTTCCAGAATTTCACAGTTTTTAAAATTTTATTTTACAGATATGGGGTACAATTAAGTATTTGGTATTAAGTAAAGTTTGGTTCTTCCTTTGGTTCCCACTTTGCCTTTTCTGAAATCAGGTATCCTTATTGATGTTGTCTCCCCACTCCCTAATGGCAGTTTCCCACTGTCATTAGTAGAAAGCAAAAAAAATTTCTGAAAAATGTATTAACTGTTTCTTATAATATTATTATAAATATTCAATATCAGTTTATGAATGAGAACATGTAGTACTCAGTTTTTTCTATGATATATCACTGAATATTATATTATACATCCAAGTTGCTGCAAAGTCCATAATTTTGTCCTTCTTTAAGACTTAACAATATTTCATTGTGTATATGTACCATATTTTCTTTCCCATTTCACTATTGATTGGCACCATGTTTGGTTTCATGTTTTTGCTATTGTCAATAATGCAGAAATAAACATGTATGTACAGGTTTTTAAAATAGAATTATTTGAGTTCTTCTGGAAGGTGGATTTCTGTGTTATATGGAAGGTCAATTTTTAGATTTATGAATCGCCACACTGTTTTCCCCAGGGACTCTACACATCTGCACTCTCATCAGGAGTGTAGAAGTGCTCCTTGCCCCCCACATGCTCTCCCAGCATCAGTTGTTTTTTTAATTATTGATATAGTCATCCTGATTGGAGCTAGGTGATATATCAGTGTGGTTTTAATTTGCATATGTTTGGTCATTAATAAGACTGAGTTTTTAAAATGTATCTATTGGTTGCTCACATGTATTTTTTGAAAATTGTTAACTTTTTATCCTTTTCTCACTTTTTAATAGGGTTGTTTGTATTTTCCTTTCAGTATATTTGAGGTGATGACCTCAAACATAAACAAATTTTATAGTATCATACCACTGCCATGCACTTTCTCAGACTACAGTGGAATAAAAATAAATATTACCACAAACAAAATTTATCCAAAACTTACAAAGACATAGACACAAAACAGAATGATGATAAACAACTCCTGTGTCAACAAAGATATCAAAACAGAAGTTAAAAAAATTCCTGGAATAAATGTACCTGTATCATGGATATTGTATACCTAACCCTGACTGTAGACCACATCTTTAAAATAAAAATTTCAAAAGTTAAAAAAAAATAAATAGAATAAAAAGTTTTATTGCAACCCCCCCAAAATTTCCTGGAAACAAGTCACTCTTCCAGCAAGATGGCAACAGGGCAGCTTGGTCTATGAGACCCTCCACAAAGGAGAATGCAGAAGGACTCTGGCTCTCTCCACGGGAGTGGCAGATCCCATCATTGGCAGTCTGCTGTTTATATGGAGCTCAGCTGTCACCACCACTGAAGCATCACGGCAGTCTGGCCAGCCACTGCAACCTCAGATGCTGCAGATGCCACTGGCACCTCCGTAGCAGCCATTGCACATCACACCACCCATGCCTGAGGCAATCCACAACTTAAGACCTAGAAGCCCCTGCAAGCAAGATCAACTGAGGTCACTTCCACCTCTACTGCCACTGTGATATCTTCCCAGGCTGTGGGTCTCCTCCCACATGCCTTGAGGCAGGCTCCCATCTCAGCTTCTGTCCAACTCCATCCCCTCTGGTGTGAGCAGCTGAGATAAAGACCATCTGGAGCAATGAGATAGCACCACCTGCTGGTGATGCAAGGCAACAACACCAAAACAGGAAAACCAAGCTTAATAAACAGACACAGGTCAGATTTGAGTGGTGAACTGGGCAATGGTGGACTGAGTGGTGCTCTGAACTGCCCTTAACAGCAGGCCTGGAAAACTGACCCTAACTGTAAACAAATTTACCAGCCTGAGAAGAGAGCTAGAAATCAGAGCTGAAAGAACACTGGACTAAAGCGAGAAGTCTCAGAGTGTGCTTGACTGGTTCTGTTACTTTACTGACTTGATTCTATTCCTACTGTTTTGTTCTCTTCTCTTTTCTCTTATTTTCTTCTCTTTTCTTCTCTCTGTAAACCATATCTTTGTATGAGGAACAGCACACCAATAAGGAGGTTGGTCATCTTATATGTTAGCATCATTGTATGTTTTAGTTTTTTTTTGTATGGTAGTTGGTTAGTCTATAGACGTGGTCTATATCTGTTATATCTGTTTCAGTGTAGGTCTCTCTCTCTCCATTTGTTGATATATGCAACTGTTTTCCCCATTTCTCATGTCTCTCTCCACCCCCCCTTTCCCCTCATAGCCTGCTTTATTCTCTTCCTTCTGATAAACTCATTTTATTTCAGAGAGTAAACCCTCAGCCCCACTGCATGGACAGGTTCCAAGGCAGTGGGAAGTGGTTTTCAGATTGTCCATACACCTGTAAGCGGATACCAGGACCTGCAGATAGATTTTTTAATTACTGCTTGGCCCTTAAGTAAATCTAAGAACTGCAGAAAGGACCACTACAACCTACAATGCAAATCAAGAATTGAACAACGTAAGAGGACATAAATAAAGAAGAATAGGAGATTGAACAAACAGAAGTGAAAGCAACAGCTCTACCCCCTGAATAACAGAATTAAAGAAGATGGTGATGTGGAGGGGAGGAAAAAGTCGGGAGTGAAAAAATGACACAAATGAGGAAAAACTAAAAAACTAAAAGAAGAATATAGGTCTCAAACAGACCCCTGGGAGGTCAGACACTGAAAAAACAGACTTCGGAACACAAGCAATGAAGAGCCCCCAGAATGACGGATCACATGCAGCAAACCAAGACATCAAGACATTGATAGAGAGAATTAAAAAATTGAGGAGAGACAAGAGGAAAATAGGAAGGAGATGATGTCAGAAACACCAGCAGTAAAGAATACTGTGATGGAAATAAACAACAAACTAATAAGCATGAAAAGCAGAATTAGCCAAGCAGAAGAAAGAATCTCAGAGCTCAAACACCAAAATACAGAACTAACCCAAGCTGTCAGAAACACAGAAAAGAAGCTTAAAAAGACAGAACAAAAACCTCAAGATATGAATGATCACTTCAAGAGACCAAACCTAGAGTAATTGGACTTCCTGAAGAAGAAAAAGAAACAGAGACCACACTGGAACAAACAGTTCATGAAATCATTCAAAAAAACTTCCCTCCTCTCATCAGTGATGAAAAAATTCAAACACAAGAGATTCAGAGAACCTCTGCAAGACAACAAATGAGAAGACCAACTCCCTGACACGTAATAATTTGCCTAGACTAAGGCACTATAAAAGAAAAAATCCTAAAGACAGCAAGAAAAAAAGATCAGACTACCTGTCAGAGAAGACCAAATAGATTAGCAGCAGATTTATCTACAGAAGCCTTCCAGGCTAGGAGACCTTGGAACCCTATCTTTCCCAGATATTCAATCCCTAAGAACCTAGGCTGCCATGAGACCACCTCTAAAAGAAACACTTAAGAAAGTATTGAACACAGAAAAAAAGAAAAGAAAAAAAAAGTCCTTCACAAGAGTACAGGCAAAAGATTAAAAACACACAAGAACCAGCTCTAAAACCAAAACAAAAAACAACACAAAAACAGGAAGAACAACAACAAATATTGAGAACATTATAATAGGGATCAACTTTCACATTTCAATAATTGACTTGAATGTGAATGGACTAAATTCACCACTGAAAAGACATAGAATGGCAAAATGGAGAAAATATCACCAGAAATAATTTATTGCCTTCAAGAGATTCACCTCACTAAAAAAAGACACTCACAGACTCAAAGTAAGAGGATGGGAAACAAATTTTCAGGTAAACGGAACACAAAAGAAAGGAGGAGTAATGATCTTAATCTCAAACAAAATACCCTTTAAATTATCAAAAATTTAAAAAGATACAGAAAGCCACTACATAATGATAAAATGTTCAATCCATCAACAAGAAATATCCATCTTAACATATATGCACCCAACATAGGAGCATCAACTTTCATAAAGCAGCTTCTAGGTAAACTAAAGAAAAAAATTGATTCCAATACCCTCATAGCTGGGGACTTCAATACCCCACTCACAACCTTAGATCATCAAGAAAAAAATATCAGCAATGAGATTTGAAATCTCAATGTGACTCTTGATCAAATGTACCTAATTGATACCTACAGAACCCTGCATTCAAAGACCACAGAATACACATTCTACTAATCACTGCATGAAACGTACTCTAAAATCGACCATATACTTAGCGACAAATCAAGCATAAACAAATTTAAAGGGACCAAAATTTTACCATGCACCTTCTCTGAACACAGTGGAATAAAAATAAACATTATCACCAACAAGTTCCCTCCAAAACCTACAAAGACATGGACACTAAACAGTATGACGCTAAACAACTTCTGGGTCAATGATGAAATCAAAATAGAGATTAAAAGATACCTGCAAACAAATGAAAATTAAGAAACCTCTTACCAAAATCTCTGGACCGCCATAAAATCTGTAATAAGAGGGAAATTTATATCCCTACACATGCACATGAAGAAAATGGAAATATCACAAATTAACAGCATAAAAAGCCACCTAAAGAAGCTGGAAAACCAGACCACAAAAAACCTAATTTCAGCAGAAGAATGCAGATCACCAAAATAAAAGCCCAAATCCAGGACATAGAAGACAAAAAGATAACACCAAAAGTCAATGAAACAAAAAGCTGGTTCTTTGAAAGGATAAACAAGAATGATGATCCCCTAGCTAGACTGACAAAGAAAAAGAGAAAAAAGCCCAAATAAACACAATCAGACATAAAAGTTGAAGTCACATTTGACCCTGAAGAAATAAAAAATATCATTAGAGACTACTATGTACAGTTGTATGGAAAAAACTTGAAAACCTTAAGGAAATGGAGGACTTTCTGTCATCATGCAACTTGCCTAGGTTTAGACAAGAAGAAATCGAGACCTAAATAGACCGATAACAATCAAGGAAATTGACTACGTAGTAAGAAAACTACCTACAAAAAAAAAAAAAAGCCCTGAACCAAATGACTTTCCAGTAGAATTCTACAAGACATTTAAAGAGGAGCTGATACCAATCCTACTGAAAGTATTCCAGGTGATTGAGAAAATGGAAGTCTCCCCAAATCATTTTACGAAGCTGACATCACATTGATACCCAAACCAGGTAAAGACCCAACAAAGAAAGAGAACTACAGACCAATATCTTGATGAACATAGATACTAAAATTTCTCAACAAGAGCCTAGCAAACCGCATTCGAGAACACATCTCAAAAATCATCCATCATGACCAAGTAGGCTTCATCCCTGGGATGCAAGTTTGGTTCAACATTCGTAAAGCCAAAAATGTAATTAACTACATCAAGAGAGGTGAAAACAAAAACCACATGATAATATCATTAGATGTAGAAAAAGCTTTTGATAAAACCCAGCACCCCATCTTGATAAAAAGCCTTGAACATCTAGGTATACAGTGTATATAGCTCAAAATAATAGAAGTCATTTATGAGAAACCCACAGCCAGCATACTCCTAAATGGACAAAAATTGGAAACATTTCCCCTGAAAACTGGAACAAGACAAGAATGCCCAATCTCACCCCTCCTGTTCAATATAGTATTGGAAGTCCTGGATAGAGCAATCAGAGAAGAGAAAGCAATCAGGGGTATCCAAATAGGAAAAGAGGAAGTCAAGTTATCTCTCTTTGCAAATGACATGATTGAGTACCTTAAAAACCCAATGGAATCTGTCAAAAATCTCCTTACACTGATAAAGGACTTTGGCAAAGTCCCAGGATATAAAAAAATGTGCAAAAGACAATTACATTTCTTTACACCAATAACAAATAAACAGAAACCCAAATAAAAGCACAATTGCATTCACAATAACCACACAAAAAAATGAAATATATTGGAATATTCCTAACCAGAAACATGAAAGACCTCTGCAATGAAAACTACAAAACACTGCTCAAAGAAATCAAAGATGACACAAAGTGGAAAAATATCCAATGCTCATGGATTTTAAGAATCAACATTGTGAAGATGTCCATTCTACCTAAGGCAATCTACAGATTTAATGAAATACCCATCAAATTTCCAGCATCAATCTTCTCAGACCTAGAAAAAACAACACAGGGATTCACATGGAAACACAAATGACCAAGAATAACCAGAACAATCCTCAGGGAAAAAAAAAAAAGTTGGTATCACATTATCAGACTTCAAACTTTACTATAAAGCTACAATAATCAAAACAGTTTGGTATTGGTACAGGAAAAGGCATATAGACCAATGGAGTAACATTGAGATTCCAGAAGCAAAACCTCAATTTCTCAATCAACTTATCTTTGACAAAGCCTCCACCGGCTACTACTAGGGAGAGGAGAACCTATTAAGAAAATGGTGCTGGGAAAACTGGCTGACCATATGCAGAAGACTCAAACAAGACCCCTACCTATACACCCCATTACACCAAATACACCATACACCAAAGTTAACTCTAAATGGATTAGAGATCTAAATGTAAAAACTCAAACCATAAGAACCTTAGAAAATGAAGGACATACCCTTATGGAAATTGGAATTGTCATCCAATTCCTGAACAAAACCTGAAACCCACAGGTCATAAGAGATAAGGTATACAAGTGCAACCTCATTAAACTGACACGCTTCTGCAAAGCCAAAGAAACCATCCAGAGAGCAGGGAGACAGCCTACAGACTGGGAAAAAGTATTTGCCAACTCTAGGTCTGACAAAGGCTTAACATCTTGGATCTACAAGGAACTCAAATGTGCAGGAAAAAAAAAACCCATTATTAAGTGGGCAAAAATATGAACAGACATCATTGGAAGCCATCCGAGCAGCCAATAGACCCATAAAGAAATTTTCAACCTCACTAATCATCAGGGAGATGCAAATCAAAACAACACCAAGATACCCCCTAACTCCAGTAAGTATGGCAATTATCAATAACTGAAAAAATAACAGTTGATGGAGAGGGTGTGGGGAAAATGGAACCCTTCTACACTGTTGGTGGGAGTGCAACCTCTGTGGAAAATAGTACGGTGATTCCTTAAAGCTCTAAATATTGAATTCCCATGTGACCCTGCAATCCCCCTACTGGGAATACACCCTGAAGAACTCAAATCACGCTATCAAAAAGTCACCTGCACACGTATGTTTATCACAGCACTGTTCACAACAGCAAGAAACTGGAAGCCACTATGCTGTCCTTCAAGAGGACTGGATATTTAAAATGTGGTACATGTACCAGATGGAATACTACACAGCCATAAAAAAGAACAAAATCATGAATTTCACAACTGCTCAGATGCAAGTATTGCCTATAATACTGAGTGACCTCTCACAGAAACGGAGATCTGAGTATCACATGTTCTCTCTCACATAGTGGACCTTGAACATCCAACGTAATGCTATAAGAAAAGGACTGACAGTGGTGGGAACCTATGGGCTGGGGAAGAGAGATGGGATTAATGGTAGTCATTATCTGTCTGGGGATGTGGAGACCCCTCTTATCAACAAGAGTGCCTGAACAAAGCATATTTGTATACCTAACCCTTAACTGTACCCCACAATATCAAAATAAAAAATACTGATTTAAAAAACAAAAGAAATAAGCAAGTCAAAATGCAGAAACACCTTACCAAAACCTCTGAGATACAGTGTAGAAAGTAATAAGAGGGGAAATTATATTTCTATCAACACATATCACACAATAGAAAGATCACAAGTTAGATTTATTTTTAAAATGAATGTGAGATAATAAGACTTTGAAGCAATATATGAATACATTGGTTCCTAGGGTTGTCTTTTAAAGGTAAGAGAAGAGGCTTTCCTGAGCTCACAAATATTAACTTGTGTCCTTTTATTTCTTACTCCATTAGAACTTTATAAAAATGTCTAGGATATAACGTGGGGTCAATGGGATATCAGGAAGAAGAAACTCTGCAACATGTGCTTGGGTAATTTTCCCTGTGAAAATGTAAGTACATTCCTTGTTTGGATGTCAAATTCCTGTACACAGAGATCTGAGCAGATAACGGAGGTTACTATAAAAAATACTACCTGCTTCAGGTGAGTGAGTGTTTCAATCTTCCTCTTTGGTCTTTTTTAAAATTGTGGACAAGGACTGTGAAATGATTTGTTTTTATTCTTATTTGCTGACATAGCCTCCCTTCATCTTCCTGAATTCAAATCAATTCAGGTAGATGACAACAGCAGAAGGAGGTCTATATGTCCTTTAAATATTATTCATCCCTTATACAGACTCTATTTGGTGACTGACTATTCTCACAACTTTTCTAGAAATTTTGTTGCTTCTATGCAAGAGCCTCAGGAAGCCTCAAGACCTACTTCCACTGTCAATGAAGGGTTGACTGAATCGGTTCCAGGGTTTTCTGGAGACCCAGCAATAGGGGTTGGGAGGTCCCAGGGAACCATCGATGGGAAACTCAGAATCTCCTGTCAGACTGATGAAGGGATTAAGAAAAGGCATAAATTTGTTGGCCTAAGAGGAGACAGCCACCATATAAAAGGAGTCAGGTAGGACCTGGGCAAGAGAAACCCAACATCTAGATTCTTTTTGTGAAATCTCTTGTCTTTGCAATTTTGGCAATGATAGTCAGTATTTGGAAAAAAGTCTATTTGCAAATTTTGCCATGGGATCAATTCAGTTATGAGACTGAGAACCCCATGCCTACCAAGCTGCTTTTATGGGTCTGCATATCTATTCTTTCAATAAGGACATGATGATTTTTGACTTCTGTGGCCCAGTTCTTAGGCTAAATGCTGGCAAGCGGCACATAGGTCAAAGGATTACTTGAATCATTCAGGGTTCCAACCCAGTGTAGGGTTCCTGAAGAGGGTTTCTGCCAGAGTCCAGCTTCGACCTATGAGGGGGGTTGGACTCACACCGGAGAGTCAGGAGGCGGCGAGAAGAAACCACTCGGAGGCAGTTCTTCTGGGATCAGTCTGATCAGGACTGAGTCCAAATTTTATTCAAACTCCTTCCAACTTATATACCATTTTCTACAACCTCCAGCAGTGTGATAATTACGTGCTGGGGGTGTACAAGTTTCATAATGTGTAACGTGCTTTACAAACTATGCATCACAAGACCATCACAAGACTTGCAAGTTCCAAGCAAACAATTCGAATTCCATGATGCATGACGTGCTGACAGCAATGTAACAAATACATAATCCAATCAATAGTTTCACAAAGTGTTTCCCATAATGTTTAATAAACCATTCATGTTGTACTCTTTGTTCTAAACTCTGATTAATACAAAAAATTTTCTAAGTTAAATCCAAGTTTAATGACTCTTAATATTTTTAACGATTAATATTATCAACTTAACATTATACTATAATCTATAAGTTTACTTAAATGACTTAATTTTTATTTATTCTATTAACCTATTATGATTCAACGTAGGGACCTGTAATTCTATAACAATTAATTCAAAACTTATTCTTGAACTACAAAACCTTACCATGACTTATATGAGTTTCATATATCTAAACTTTAAGTTTTATATAATCTAATGATTGAACTTTAATACTATGCTATATCTTATTAAGCTAATACCTTATCATTAATTCTTTCATAAATCTTATGGTAGTTGTCATACTCTTGAACAAGGAACCGTATGGTTGCCATGACGATGGCCATGGGTTTAAGCAAACAGAGTTTCCGCATGTAACAAAACTAGAAAAACGTTCTGCCTGGCTAGAGGCAGGGCAATAAAACTATTATAGTAATTTAGTTTCTAATCTTAGCCCTAGGAGAAACTGCTTACGGGAATAAGAGCTGCATAACTAGGATATCAGGAAACAGAAGTTTAAAAATATCTTAAGAAGAAATACAGCTTAGAAAGACAGAGAAACACAAAATAATTCTGCTGTGCAACTTTCCATCAGATGTATTGAAATCCGTTTAAGAGTTTTGCATCCTAATATTGTAAGTTTTGTTGTCATGTATGCACACTGGTCACTATTCATACGCCAATATTGTAGGTGTTAATGATATCCTAGTGTCAGAGGCGATCTTCTAGATGGGCCTTTATAGGCCTCAGCTATGTAGCTATAGATGTTGGCTCCCAACAGGTTTCATGCTGAGACTGAAGAGGGTTTCATGTGAGACTTTTATTGCCACTCCCTCATCCTATTCCAAGGTGAGGCCTGTCAGAGGCTCTAGAAGAATGACTAGTATTCTTAATTAAGTCACTCTAGTTGGTGTACAATGGTTTCTCAAAGTGATGCTTTTCCTCTAACAGTCCCACAGAGATACCGTTACTTTGCAAAAAATGTCCATCATTTTAAAAGTCCATCATTGTTTTCAAGTGTAAAACAATCAATTTCAGAATATTATTACCTTTCTAAAACAATATTTACACTCCCATCCCACCAACCCACCTCACCACACCTAATTCCTAGACTAACACTAATTTATTTTTTGCCTCTATATGTTTTCCTGTTCTGCACATTTTATAAAAAAGAAGTCACACCATACAGTTCATTTTGACTAGTATATTCTTTTTAGCATGTTTATGAGATTCATTACGTTTTCAGTTTTCTTGGGTATATACCTAGGTATGCAATTGTTGGGTCACATGGCTTGTATGTCTCAGTGTTTGAGGGATTGCCAGACTATTTTCCAAAGCAGTTGCATCATTTTCTATTCCTTTATTTTCTGAAGTAACACTGGTGACAAAGACATAATGACACACCTTGGCCTTTATCTTTCCTCTTCTCACTCTCCCTCACTACCTGCCAACTCATTAGCAACAGCCTCAAGGTAAACCACTACCACCTGGACCTCATTTGTCACCTTTTCCCTCCCATCACTCTTATCCACCATGTATACTTGAGAAGCCTGCTCAGGCTTCCACCGTGGTTGAAACAGTCTCCCCTTATGGGGGTTGCCAGGACAAAAAAGATATTACAATTTATGTTTTCTCTTCTATGATAAATCTCTCAAATTAAATATAAACTGGAATGATCAACCTTCTTCCTGGACAAAAGTAAAACAATCACACATTAATTAATCCTATTAACTTACTGAAAAAAGTTCATTGTACTTTTAATCTCCTTTTCAGACAAACTTGTGTGTGTTATAGTAAAATTGTACTTCTAACTTTACTATGTGCTGCAGCACTATTGCTAAATAACACTAGTGTTTGTTATATCATGCTAGCTAAAGTTGTATTTTATAAAAAGAAAATTGTCACCTTGCTTTTCCTGGCTATATCCCCCTCCTCCTTCAAAACAGGTAAACCTTTAATGCTAGTTCCTCCCTGCATACACTTTATTAAACTGGGTACTTTTCTTGTGTGACTGTAAAATACTGGGTGCTCTCTGGACTCTCTTCAATGTGAAACCTGATCACTTTCACCTAATTGTTTACACCTCACAACTAAGACTGAAGTTTAGTAATTTATAAAGGATTTTAAATGTATTTGCCAGTTCATAATTAGAAATAAGTAGGGACAGATTATTTCATATCTACCTGGTCTGTTTACCTTAAAGTGTTTTATATCAAACTGTTACAGACAGAAATACTCAAAACTTCATATGTATACCCTATTTAAAAGAACTCTTGAACTGTTTTTTTCCACAAGACATTAGGAAAGCAACAGTATGCCAACATGGAGGACTGTGGAACAAAAGTGTCAAAGAGGCACTCCAATTGGCAGTCACAATTAACAACAAAACTTCAGATGCCTATCAGGGGCCTAGTAAGAATGAACCTGTTAAGGGTAAGTACCATATTTTAAGGGTACAGTTGGGGGAGCACTAGAAGAATAGTTGCCCCAAAGAGGCATAAACTTCCTGGACCTTGTCTACTGTACAGGTCAGACAGTCATTGGGAAACAGGTACATAATTTCCTTCTTTTTATCATTTTTATTTTTATGTTGTTATTTAAAGACAATCAAAACCATTTTCCCTATTCACCATGGCTACTGTGAGAGCTTTAAATACTATCATGTCTTCAGTCAAAAGAGCGGATGATCACTGATCACTGTCTTGATATTTTTATTATAAAGATGTGGGGTAAAATTCAGGGTTAGGTGTACAAATGTTGATTATGCAGGCACCCTTGTAGATAAGGCACAAGCCTCCCTACCCTAGTGCTGGAGACCGGTTCTGACCTATGAGGGGGGTTGGACCCGCGCCGGAGAGTCAGGAGGCGGTGAGAAGAAACTACTCGGAGGCAGTTCTTCTGGGATCAGTCTGATCAGAACTGAGTCCAATTTTATTCAAACTTTTCCAGCTTATATACCATTTTCTATAACCTCCAGCAGTATGACAAATACCTCCTGGGTGCTTACAGGTCTCATGATGCATAACGTACTTCACAAAAGATTTTTGCTTAAGGTAACAATAACAATCAAAATTCCATGATGCATATCATGCTTCACAAAGCTTACATCAAAATAACAGGTGTATGATTTTAACAATAGCTTAGCAAACTGTTTTCTATAATATTTAATAACTAATCTGTATATTATAAGCTATATTGAATTTTACTTAAGGTAAAAATTTCCCTATTTACTAACCTACTATGATTTAACAAAACAATTAAGATTTATATTATCTTAACTTCTAGTAGTGAAAATATTTTTGCTGGGGGTATATGAATCCAGTGATACACATCATATCAAATCTACATCACAAGATCCACATGCTCCAAACAGAATGATTAGTATCAGAGTATACACGTTTAAAACAAAATCATAACTAGCACCTATGATTTTTAGCATCCAACTATATGATTTAATATATGATCTCTTATAAAACTTTGAATATATAATTTCAAATGATAAACTGATAAAGCAGATAAAGCACTGATTATGCCTAAGAGAAGAAGACAGAGAGGTGCTAGTCTCGGTGTCTCACATGCTTTAAACTTTGATCTTAAAAGCCTGTCAGAGACACTGTTGTCAGAGCCCTCTATAAAATGTTAAAGAGTGAGAAGCAGAGAACTCTAACCACAGTGTTTGACAAACCCAATGTGTACTTTACCATTGAAGTCTGCCAGACACTGAAGTCGATGCTTTAAAGTAGAAATCCAAAGTGCAAAAGTATATCCAGAAATAAGTAAGAGTACTTTGGCTTTGCTCTCCAACAGGCCTGTAACTGGGTTTCATTACTACCATACATAGGCATATTAGAGGGCAAATTCCAAGCAGAAGGAAGTGAAGTAGCAAGCACAGGTTCACATAGTGTTATATATGGATAACTGAACTATGTATATATATTTCTAGACTTCCTTATAAAAATTCTGGTCTAAGTGGATAAATCAAATAGTAGTTGTCACACCTTTGGACAAGAAAAGACACAGTTGCCATGACAATGGCTGGGGGGCAGAGGCAGACTAAGAGTTTTGGCACATAATGAAACTAGGAACGTTCTGTCTGGCTAGAGGCAGAAAAAAAAACTATTAGAGCAATTTCTGCTTACAGAAACAAAGGCTGTATAGTTACTTCTGAAAAACAGAGACTTAAGAATGACTCAGAGAGTCAGAGAAAAATGAAAACTTAAAGCACAGAATGTTTTTCTGCTCTAAGGCTTTACCTGAAATTTTAGCCTAACTGTTTAAAAAGTTTACTTTCAAATAATATAAGCTTTTATGTCACCTATAAAAACTGGTCACTATTCATATACCAACACTATAGGTGTCACTGATGCTTTTGTGTCAAAAGCAGATCTCCAACATGGGCCTTCATAGGCCTCAACTGTATAGCTGTAGATGTTGGCTCCCAACACCCTAGCAGTTTTCATCAACTGCCAATCCCATCTCCCCTTTCCTGACAGTTTTCCACTACTACCAATTCCTTTCTTATAGTATTATAATTGTTCAAGTTTCACTTATGAGTGAAAACATATGGTACTCTATTATTTGTTTCTATGATAGATCACTGAGTATGATTGACTCTAAATCCATCCAAGTTGCTGCAAAATCCATATGTTTGGCCTTTATGGCTGCATAATATTCCAATGTGTATATGTACCACATTTTTTCTTAGCCAGTTCAGCTTTGATGCACAGCGTGATTGGTTCCATGTTTTTGCTATTGTGAATAGAGTTGCAACAAACACACATGTGCAGGTATCTTTTTGGTAGAATGACTTGAGTTCCTCCAGGTATATTCCCAATAGGAGAATTGCTGAGTCATATGGAAGGTCAATTTCTAATTCTTTCAGAAATCACCACACCGTCTTCCAAAGAGAATGAACTACTTTATAGTCCCACCAGAAGTGTAGAAACATTTTTTTTCTCTGCATCACTGCCAGCATCTGCTGTTGTTTGTTTTATTAGCCATGGTCATTCTTACTGGGGTTAAATGGTATCACAATGTGGTTTTGATTTGTATTTCTCTGGTGATTAGTGAGGCTGAGCACTTTTTCTTGTGTCTGTTGACTTTCTGTATATCTTCATTTGAGAAATGTCTATCCATATCTTTTGACCACTTTTTAATGGAGCTGTTTTTCCTTCTTCTTCTTCTTCTTCTTCTTCTTCTTCTTCTTCTTCTTCTTCTTCTTCTTCTTCTCTTCTTTCAGCACGTACACACTTTTCTAAAGAAAGATGATAAGAACACCTGGCTCAGAAATGGTGAGCATTTTAGGAGGCCTAGAAATCTGTTAAAGTTTCCTGGTATTGACCCACTAACATTCCAACAAACCCCAGGTTAATATTAGGCACTGAAACCTAAATTAATTTCTTTATTTTTATTTTCTCTTCTAATTTTTATTTTGAAATTGTGGGGTACAATTCAGGGTTAGATAAGCAAATGCTCATTGTTCAGGTACCCTTATTGATGAAGTGTGCCCCCCCTTCCCTGGGCAGATATCAACTACTGTCAATCCAAGCTACCCACCTTCTACCCCTTTCACCACAGTTTTCCATTACTTTCAATCCCTTTCTTACAGTAATATGGTAGTTGTCCAAGGTCAACTTATGAGTGAGAACATGTGATACTCAGATTTTTGTTTTTGGAGGGATCACTCAGTATTATAATCTCTAATTTCATCTACATTGCCACAAAGTTCAGGATTTTGTTCTTCTTTATGACTGCAAAATATTCCATCATATATCTATACCACATTTTTGTATCCAGTCCTCTTTTGATATACAGTACAGCTGGTTCCATATTCTTGTATTATGAACAATGTTGCAAGAAACATACATTGCAGGTATCTTTTTAATAGAGTGACATGAGTTTTTCTGGATACATCCCAGTAGAGTGACGGTGGGGTCATATAGAAGGTCAATTTTTAGAAGTTTTAGGAATTGTCACATTGATTTCCACATAAGTTGTACTAATTTACACTCCCACCCAACAGTGCAGAAGTGTTCCCTTTTCAACACATGTTCTCCAATATGTTATTTTTTGTGTAATTGATGATGGCCATTCTGACTGGAGTTAGGTGGTATCTCAGTGTAGTTTTAATTTGCATCTCCTTGATGACTAGTTAAGTTAATTTCTTAATTTATACACATGAGAGTCATTTGGGTCTGATCATCCATGTTGAAATTATATTGTCTTATCTTAATCAAAATAAACTAAAGATTAATTCAAAGTGTAAATTTAAAAAGTTATCTATAAAACGGTAAAGAAAGAAACCAGGAAGCAATGGAAAGATATAAAGAAATTTGTTGGTGTAAGGGTACGTTTTTGTAAGGAAGGATAAAGTAAGACAAATCATTTTGCATAATGAAGAATCTTCTGTGGTACATTTTTGTCATATTATAAACTGATCATTTGAAGACAAAAATATAGGACAAAAAGAGTAGATTCAAGTATGTTGGAAAATGGTATGCATATGTCAAAGATAGTATGTGGAAAATTTCTGAAAAGAAATGTGTGAAAGAAATTGTGTAAGCAATCTAGTTTACAGAAATTTTAGTTATTTCTACAAACTTGGGAATAATATCAATTAGTACGAATATTTCCAAAATAATTTTCTTCTATGAGAAATAGAGTGGAGGAGGAAGAGAAAAAAATGGATTTACCCTCCTTCTGTCTTTAGTACCAGAAGCAAGTTTATTTTTTGTTTGTTTGTTTTACTTTTGAAAAATCTGTGGGCTACCACTAGGTAAAATAAGTAACTTTTGCAATAACTACTCCAATCTGTGTTATAACATTATGCTCTTAAAATTTTTAATATTTAAACTCTTCAAGTTTTTAGTTTTCAGTTCAATCTCTTCAGGGTGGAGTAAGAAACAAAAGCTTCAGGAACTATATCTACACCTCCTAAACTGCCTGTAGATCAGTTAAATTGATTTCACTTACACACGTTTTTGATTAGCTATATTGCTTTTCCGTGACAAAATGCTAATGACTTTAAAATCTTCCAGGGACAAGGCTTACTAATCCTAAATAGGATAGATAGCAAAATTACTTTCTGTTTAAAGTATTACTAATTATTTTTGGTAAACTCTAAAATAATATATTCCTGTCAGAAGGAAAATTCCCTTCCACTCCTCTCATCAAAAAGAGAGAAATGTCAATCTTCCATCTCACAGCTGTAGAGATTACATGGGATTCACTCTAACATATCAATAATTGTGAATATGTATCAGATCTATTATAAAAGGTACAGTTTTCTGTTGCCGACTTTCACCTGTTGAAAATTATCTTGTTTATTATTATGTCCTACAATTTAAGTTACAGCCTAGCTATGAGTCTCTAATATTTTTGTTTATTTATTTTTTTAATTTTAAAGATGTGGAGTACAATTCACGGTTAGGTATACAAATGTTAACTCTGCAGGTACCCCTGTTGATGAAGTGTGTCCCTCCCTCCCCCGGCAGTTTCTCTCAACTATCAATCCAACCTCCTCCCTTGATAGCTTCCCACCACAGTCAATCCCCCTCCCACAGTATTTTAATTGTTCAATGTCCATCATGAGTGAGAACATATGGCATTCTGTCTTTTGTTTCTGCAATAGATCACTGAGCATGATCCACTCTAAATGCATCCAAAATGTGGTACATATACACAATAGAATATTGTGCAGTCGTAATGAAGGACAAACATATGGACATCTAATATTTTTAATCGCTTCATCTTAAGACTATCAAAGTAGTTGTGTTTCCTTTTTAAAGTCATTTTAACAAAATGTCTTATTACTGCTTAAAAATTCTTGTCACAAAACCCAAAGAAGCTTGAAGATAGGCTGTAGGGACATCCACAAATCGACTCAGAAATTCAATGATGCAACAGGGGAAACTGCCTGGACTCTTGCAGTGGGTATCAAAGCCACTGGAGTAACTATAAATGCTTTTTCCCAGACATCGAAATCTCAATATGCTCTAAAAGCTACTTTATTATAGTAGTATTATTTCTAATAATATATGCTTGTACACAGTGCATTGTATACAGATACTAAAAATAGTTAACTTCATGGGTTCCTGTTCTCCCATTTGCTCCTCTTGCTCAAGACAGGTTCCTGCCATAGTGGACAACTCTACGCCCCATGTTCAGCAGGATGTAGTTACATAAACCCGATCTTCATCTCTGTTCCCAGGTACAATAAAAATATTTTAACAAAAGGGGGAGATGAATGAATATACAATGAATTTAATATACCCAATGAGCAGCCATGTTAATATTGCCAGATCTCATGTTTTTCCAGCAGTTCACTTAACTTACCCTCCAATCACTAGCTGAGGACAGAAGAGGTTTCTCAGAGGTGGACAGTTACTTTACAACTTCCCACACACCCCAGCTTGTTTTGTATTAATTAGATTTTCTCTTTCAAGTATTTTCCTTCATCTATAAGACCCAAGCACAGGATTGGTGTTTTGGAGTAAAAATACACTCATCAGCAGAACACAAAGGGAATACCTTTTTAAAAATTCAATCTACAGAAATTCAATTATTTATTTTACTTTTGTGTTTTAAGATGCTCTGCTTTAAGAGTGTTACCGGGACTTCTTGCAAGATGGCTCCGGGGCAACCCAGTCTGTGAAAAGCTCTGCAAAGGAGACCTGTAGTGGGTCTCTGACTCTTGCCCTGAGTGCTACTGGCCCCAACATCACAGCCTGCTCTCCATACGGAGCTCAGCCATTGCCACCACTGGGGAATCACAGCGGACTGGACAGTCACAGCAGTGCAAACGGCACCACCAACGCCACCACTGCTGCAGCCCCCCCTTCCACCGCTACCATAGCACATTGCACCACCGAGGCCAGAGGCGATCCACTTCAGTCCTTCAAGCCCCTTCAGGGAAGATCTGCTGGGATCGCTGCCACCTCTCCTGCAACCAAGACGTCCTGCCCGCTGTAAGTCTCCTGCCGTCTGCCCTAAGGCAGGCAGCCATCTTGCCATCTTCAGCCTCTGCCGTCCCTGGCCGGCCCCACCCCCTCTGGGATGAGCAGCTGAAATTCCACCACCTGCTGGTGATTCAAGGTAATGCCAAAAATGGGAAAATAAGCTTGATAAAGACATAGGCCAGAGTGGTGAACAGAGGGTGATCTGAACTGTCCTTCACAGCAGACCAGGGACAACTGACCCTAACTGCAAATTAATTTACCAGCTTGAAAAGAAAACTAGAAATCAGACCTGAAAGGACCTTGGACTTAAACGAAATGTCTCAGAGTGTGCTTCATTGATTCTGTTAGTTTAATGACAATACTATTCCTACTGTATTATTCCTTTTTTCTTTTGTCCTCTTCCTTTTCTCTTCTTTTTCTTCTCTCTGTAAACCGTATCTTTGTATAGAGGAACAGCACACTAATAAGGTGGTTGGATAGTTGGTATGTTAGCATCACTATATGTTTAATTTTTTTGTATGAGAGTTGGTTCGTCTGTAGTGGTGGTCTATTGTTTTTATGTGTTTCATTATAGGCCTCTCTCTCTATTTGTTGGCACACTCGCTTGTTTTCCCCCTTACTCCTCTATCATTCCACCCCCCCTCTTCAACCCACTGTCTGCTCCATTCTCTCCCCTCTGCTAACCACATTTTATTTCAGGGAGTAAACCTACAGCCCCACTGCATGGACAGATTCCAAGGCATTGGGAAGTGGGTTCCAGATTATTCACACACCTATCAGCAAATACTAGGACCTGCAGATAGATTTTGAATCACAGCTCCCCCCTTAAGTAAATCTCAAAACTGCAAAAAGGACCACTACAATGTACAGTGCAACTCCAGAATTGAACAAAGTAAGAGGGCATACATAAAGAATAGGAGATTGGGCAAACAGAAGTAAAGCCAATCCCTTTAACCCTGAATAACAAAATTAAAGAAGATGGTGACATGGAGGGAAGGAAAAAGTACACAGGGGGAAAATCCGCACAAATGAAGAAAAAACAAAAGAAGAATATAGGTCTCACACAGACCCCTGGGAGATCAGACACTGAGAAAACACATTCTGGACAAAAACAATGAAGAGTTCCCAGAATGACTGGTTCCATGCAACAAACCCAGACATCAAGACATTAATGGAGAGAATTTTAAAAATTGAGGAGAGACAAGAGGAAAATAGGAAGGAGCTATGTCAGAAATGACAGCAGTAAAGAATACTGTGATGGAAATGAATAACAGATTAATAAGCATGGAAAGCAGAATCATCCAAGTAGAAGAAAGAATCTCAGAGCTTGAAGAACAAAACACAGAACTAACCCAAATTGTCAAAAGCATAGAAAAGAAGCTCAAAAAGACAGAACAAAACCTGCAAGAGATGAATGATCACTTCAAGAGACCAAACTTAAGAGTAATTTGGCTTCCTGAGGCAGAGAGAGAAACAGAAGCCACACTGGAACAAACATTTCATGAAATCATTCAGGAAAACTTTCCTCGTCTCATCAAGGATGAAAAAATTCAAACACAAGAGATTCAGAGAACCCCTGCAAGACAACAAATGAGAAGACCAACTCCAAGACACATAATAATTCACCTAAACAAAGTAGCTATAAAAGAAAAAATCCTAAAGGCAGCAAGAGAAAAAGGCCAGACTACCTAACAGAGAATACCAATTAGAATAGCAGCAGATTTATCCACAGAAAGCTTTCAGTCTAGGAGAGCCTGGAGCCCTATCTTCGAAATTCTAAAAGAGAAACAATTTCAACCAAGAGTAACCTACCCAGCCAAACTAAGCTTCATTCGTGAGGAGAATTGAAATCTTTTCCAGATATCCAATCCCTAAGAACCTATGCTGCCACCAGACCACCTCTACAAGAAACACTTTAAAAAGTACTGAACACAGAAGAAAAAGAAAAAAGAGCAACAACATTCTTCACAAGAGTACAGGCAAAAGATTAAAAACACACTAGAGCCAACTCCAAAACCCAAAGAAAGACAACAAACAAACAGGAATAACTCTGTAAGAACCTTATACAGGGATCAACTCTTACATTTCAATTATTAGCCTAAATGTGAATGGACTAAATGCACCACTGAAAAGACAAAATGGCAAAATGGATAAAATGTCATCAGGCAACAATCTATTGCCTTCAAGAAACTCACCTCACTAGAAAGGATACCTACAGACTCAAAGTAAAAGGATGGGAAACAAACTTTCAAGCGAAAGGAATACAAAAGAAAGGAAGAGTAGGGTTCTTAATTTCAGCCAAAATACTCTTTATGCTATTAAAAATCAAAAAAGATACAGAAGGCCACGACATAATGATAAAAGTCTTAATCCATCAACAAGAAATATCTATCCTAAACATATATGCACCCAACATAGGTCCACCAACTTTCGTAAAGCTACTTCTAGGAAAACTAAAGAAAGATATAGACTCTAACGCCATTATAACTGGGGACTTTAATACCCCACTCACAACCCTAGACAGATCATCAGGACAAAAATTCGGCAAGGAGATCCGGAACCTCAATGTGAATTTGGACCAAATGGTCTTAACTGATACCTACAGAACACTTCATCCAAAGACCACAGAATATACATTCTACTCATCACCACATGGAACATATTCTAAGATCGACCACATACGGCCATAAATCAAGGGTAAACAAATTTAAAAGGACCGAAATTCTACCAAGGACCATAACAGTGGAATAAAAATAAACATTGACACCAACAAAATTCCCCCAAAACCCACAAAGACATGGACACTAAACAACATGATGCTAAACAACTCCTGGGTCAATGATGATATCAAAACAGAGTACAAAAGATACCTGGAAAAAAATAAAAATGAAGAAACATCTTAACAAAATCTCTGAGATGCCCTGAAAGCTGTAGTAAGAGGGGAATGTATATCTCTACAAACACACATGAAGAAAATGGAAGGAACAGAAATTTACAACCTTACAAGCCACATAGAGAAGCTGGAAAAGCAAGACCACAAAAACCCTAATTTCAGCAGAAGAATCCAGATCACCAAAATAAAAGCCCAAATCCAGGACATAGAAGACAAAAAGATAACACACAAAAATCAATGAAACAAATAGCTGGTTCTTCAAAAGGATAAACAAGATCGTTGGTCCCCTAACTAGACTGACCAAGAAAAAACGAGAAAAAAACCAAATGATCACAATCAGAAACACAAAAGATGAAGTCACATCAGACCCTGAAGAAATACAAAAGATCATTTGAGACTACTACTTACACTTGTATGTGAACAAACTTGAAAACCTTAAGGAAATGGAGGACTTTCTGACATCACACAACCTTCCTAGGTTGGAACAAGAAGAAATTGAGACCCTAAATAGACCAATAACAATCAAGGAAATCGACTACGTAATAAGAAAACTTCTTACAAAAAAAAAGTCCTGGTCCAGATGGCTTTCTAGCAGAATTCTACAAGACATTTAAGGAGAAGCTGATACCAATCCTACTGAAAGAATTCCAGGCGATTGAAAAACATGGAACTGTCCCCAAATCATTTTATGAAGCCAACACACATTGATACCCAAGCCAGGTAAAGATCCAACAAAGAAAGAGAACTACAGGCCAATATCTTTGATGAACATGGATGTTAAAAGTCTCAACAAGATCCCAGCAAACAGGATTCAGCAATACATCTCAATAATCATCCACCCTGACCTAGTAGGCTACATTCCTGGGATGCCAGTCTGGTTCAGCATTCGTAAAACCATAAATGTAATTAAATATTTCAGCAGATGTCAAAACAAAACCCACATGATCATATCATTAGATGCAGAAAAAGATTTGGTTAAAATCCAGCACCGCTTCTTGATAAAAACCCTTGAACATCTAGGCATACGGGGAACATACCTCAAAATAGTAAAAAGTCGTCTATGAGAAACCCACAGTCAGCATACTACTAAGTGGACAAAAATTGGAACCAATTCGCCTGAAAACTGGAAATAGACAAGGATGCCCACTCTCACCCATCCTGTTCAACATAGTATTGGAAGTCCTGGCTAGAGCAATCAGAGAAGAGGAGGCAATCAGGGGTATCCAAATAGGAAAAGAGGAAGTCAAGTTATCTCTCTTTCGAGATGATATGATTGTGTACCTTGAAAACCCAAGAGAATCTGTTAAAAGCCTCCTTACATTGATAAAGGCCTTTGACAAACTCTCAGGATAAAAATAAATGTACAAAAGACAATCGCCTTTCTCTACACCAATAATAAACAAACAAAAACCCAAATCAAAAATACAATTCCATTCACAATAGCCACAAAAAAAATGAAATACCTTGGCATCTTCCTAACCACAGTTGTGAAAGACCTTTACAATGAAAACTACAAAACACTGCTCAAAGAAAACAAAGATGACACAAACAAGTGGAAAAATATCCCATGCTCATGAATTGGAAGAATGAACATTGTGAAGATGTCCATCTTACCTAAGGCAATCTACAAATTCAATGCAATACCCATCAAATTACCAGCAACATTCTTCTCTGACCTGGGAAAAACAACACAGAATTAATATGGAAACACAAACGTCCAAGAATAGCCAGAACAATCCTCAGCAAAAAAAACAAGCAGGTGGTATCACATTACCAGACTTCAAACTTTACTATAAAGCTATAATCATTAAAACAGCTTGGTATTGGTACAGGAACAGGCATACAGATCAATGGAATAGAATTGAGATTCCAGAAGCAAAACCTCAATTTCTCAACTAACTCATCTTGGACAAAGCCCCCACCACCTACCACTGGGAACAGGAGAACCTATTCCGTAAATGGTGCTGGGAAAACTGGCTGCCCACATACAGAAGATTGAAACAGGTCCCCTGTTAGGTTAACTCCTTTGTGCATGGGGATAGATAGATCAGAGACCTAAATGTAAAACCTCAAACCATATTAATCTTAGAAAAGAAAGAAAATACTCTCATGGAAATCGGAACTGGCATCCAATTCCTGAACAAAACCCGAAACCCAAAGGTCATAAGAGAGAAGATAGACAAGTGGGACCTTATTAAACTGATAAGCTTCTGCAAAGCCAAAGAAACCATCAAGAGAGCAGGGAGACAGCCTACAGACTGGGAAAAAGTATTTGCCAACTCCAGGTCTGATAAAGGTTTAACATCCTGGATCTACAAGGAACTCAAATGTGCTGAAAAGAAAAAAACAAACTACCCCATTATAAAATGGGCAAAAGATATGAACAGACACTTCATAAAAGAAGACATTCGGGCAGCCAACAAACACATGAAGAAATGTTCAACCTCACTAATCATCAGGGAGATGCAAATCAAAACCACACTGAGATACCACCTTACTCCAGTCAGAATGACAATTATCAACAAGTCAAAAAATAACAGCTGCTGGAGAGGGTGTGGTGAAAAGGGAACACTTCTACACTGTTGGTGGGAGTGTAAACTAGTGCAACCTCTATGGAAAGTAGTGTGGTGATTCCTAAAAGCTCTAAAAATCGACCTTCCATTTGACCCCACAATCCCCCTACTGGGAATATACCCTGAAGAATTCACTCACTATAAAAAAGATACCTGCACACTCATGTTTATCTCAGCGTTGTTCACAATAGCGAGAACCTGGAAACAACCATGTTGCCCATCAAAAGAGGACTGGATTAAAAAAATGTGGTACATATACACGATGGAATACTATGCAGCCATAAAAAAGAACAAAATCATGAATTTCACAGCAACCTGGATGGAACTAGAGTCTATAATACTGAGTGGCGTCTCACAGAAACAAAGATCCGAGTATCACATGTTCTCACTCATATAATGGACCTTGAACATCAGGATTTTTTAATGCATATTCAAAGTTTAAGATTATACTCATAACCTTTTAGTGATTACCATACCATTAGCATTAATTAGCTTTGTGGTTTCAACTCTCTCCAGGTTTTCACTAAAGTACTCATGCATAGACCCAAAAGATTATATAGCACAAGATCTATCCATCAAATTATTAAAAGGTAGATTGACAAAATCACACCACATAGTAAACACTTGCAGTTAGTCAAGTGGTGGTCCCTCTTGTACAACCCACTTTGTGTTTCTTGCTACACAAACTATGCCTTTGTCTTTAATAAAATTATCACTTGAACCTACAATTGTTCATGTCACATTTTCTGTTTTTTGACAATGGAAAACAAGAAAACCAAAATGCAGATCCCAATAATCCAGTAACACTTCAAGATGACACCCTACTTTGGGAACTTCCCCATTCCCATGTAGTAGCCAGGAATTACCACATTCATAATCAGAGATGTCTTCTTTTCACATCTGTCTCTAACCAAAGCTGCACTTGATCAAGGTTGACAGCTGCAGAGAAACTCTGGTTCCTCTTTAAGGAGTGATGCCTCTTCCACCACATAAAGAAGAATGGAAACTCATTATTTTTTTCTCTAAAACCCAGACTGGAGTGAAGTGGCCAGATGCAGTACATCTTCAACCTTCTAGGCTCATGAGATCCTCCTACCTATCCATCCAAGCTTCGTGGGACACACCAGACTTTTTTTTTTTTTTGTAGAGGCAGGGTTACCCTCTCTGTCTCAATCTGTTCTTGAACTCTTGGCCACAAATGATCCTCCTGCTTCAGCACTTAAAAATGTTGGGATAGCAGGCATAATCTATGTGCACAGCATCATGGGAAAAACAAAGAATGAAATAAAAAACTTAGAATAAAATAAAGAAAACCAACAAGGGTACGTGCACAATGAATATTTGTATTCCTGGCCCTGAAATGTACCCCACAATTTTAAAGTTAAAAACTAAAAAATGAAAACACAACATGAAAATATATAATGGATGACCTGTTACTTAAATACATATTTTAAATTATTGTAATGTTTATTTATTATAGGATTGTGGGGTACACGTTAGGTTTTTACTACATAAGTAGGCTGCATACAGGTGAAACTTGGGCTTCTAGATTGTCTCACTTCCTCTAGTAGAGAACCAAGTGTCCATTGTCTGGTCATGAGCCCCACCCTACTCCCTCCCTATCTTCAGCAGTCCCCAGTGACTGCTGATCCCAGTCTAGTGCTAATGTGAGTAGGGATCAGGGTCCACTTATGAGCGGGAACATGTGGTATTCAATTCTTTGTTACTGTGATATTTCACTTGGTATAATGGTCTCCAGCAGCATCCAAGTTATTGTGAAGGCTATGATTTTGTTCTGCTTTATGGCTGCATAACACTCTATCATGTACTTGTACCACATTTTCTTTATTCAGTACACTTTTGATGAGCAACAGGGTTGGTTGCACGTTTTTGCAGTTGTAAGTAGTGTGACAATAAATATATGTGTGCAAGTGTCTTTTGATAAAGGAATTAATATGTTACTCTGGGTATATTCCCAGGAGAGGAAATTTTAGATTATTTGGAAGATCAATTTTAAATTATTTGAGAAATCATCACACTGGTTTGAGTTAGCTGACATTCCCAACAAGAGTGTAGAAGCATTCCCTTTTCTTTGTAGTCATACCAGCACTGGTTGCTATTTAACTTAATTATAACCATCCTTACCAAAGCTAGATGATATCTCATTGTAAGTTTGATTTTTATTTGTTTGATTATGAGTAAGTCTGTGCATTTTTTATATTGGCTGATTATATGTCATCTTGTGAGATGTGTCTGTTCCTGTCCTTCACCCACTTTGTAAGAAACTCAAATAAAATTAAATGAATTTCCACAGTAGAGAAAAAAGCAATTATATATTAAAATTAATATATTAGCCATCTACATTAAAATTAAAATATAATAATTATGCATAAAATTAATATATATTAAAAATTGAGATTTTGTGCCCTGTTATTGCAAATATAAGTTCTCTGCCAATAGACCTGGGTAAGACCAACCACAAGTAAGGCACAGGAGGCTCTGTTTAGGGTTGGTTACAGTGACAGACACTGCATCATGGAGGAGTTGGGTCAGACTCCTTTCCTTGCAATTTGGACAGCCTCAGCCTTTGCTGCTTCACTCTAGAGAGCCCAAGGATGTGAGAGGGTGCCCAAGGATGCCTACTATCACTGTCACCTAGTTTCTTCTGGAACCCACCTACTATCCACTACCACCTAGTTCCTGCTGGAGTCCACCTGCCTTCCCAGAGTCAAGCCCGTGTACCCCTGGCTCCACACACACTCCCCCATCAACCACCTCAACTGGCCCCTGACCCTAGGACTCAGTGAGGCATTGATTGCAGCATAGTTGGTGGCAGGACAGTGAAGAAGCACTCCTGGGGAAGTGAATACAGAGAACTGCAGACCACCCAGGATCTCCATACATAGCACAGATGTAGCTCCAAGAACCTGTGTTCTGCACCATCCCTCTGCCTGTCACCCAAGATAGAGAGTCAACAGGTGCTAAGGCCAGGGTCTGCCCAGCCAGGGATACACAGAAGGGGCTCATGAGGTGTTTTTGGTACAGGATATTGTGGAACACTGAATCATCTCAGCCTCAACCTGAAGAAGCCTCCCTTTCCCACGGCCTGTGAGCAGCAGGAGACACAGCAGCTGCTTTTCCTTGTGGAGGCAACACAGAGATAGGAATCACCCATTCCCCTTCCTAGCTGCTGCAAGTGGTGGGTTCACCCAGGTGGAATAGGCTGAGGCAGTGTGATTATGTGGAACCTACCATGGAGTGGCAGACTGGAGGACCTTGGATTACTCCAGGGAGTGCCTGTCATCCTGCACGTACATGGGGGCTACAGCCACACCATCAGCAGATTGAGTAAGGGCAGAAGCTGCCAGAGAATTTACACTGCTGTCCCAACATGCTAGACCTGAGGCCAGACACCACAGTATCTGCTGCCAAGTCAGGTAATGGTGATGTCTTTGTGCAGCACAAGGTCAAGAATCTGTCCTTTTTTGCACACGGACTCCACAATCCCTGGCCACTCCGGAGGTGCAAGAATGGGCATAAAGTGGACCCTTAGGACAGGATGCTCATTCACAGCTAGTCTCACCAGTCTGCAGATGCTAGGGCTGCAGTGGACTTCTGCAAACCACTTGCTGTCAGCAAGTTTTTTTCAATCATCATGCATATGAACACTGTGCAGGGCTGTCCAAAATATGCACATGCACACTCCTGTTTAATGACTTTGGTTGGCTTACTTCATCAGAGAGATTGGAAATAATGGAGTTTCTCTATCACAGGCTGTTAGACCAGATTGTCTTGTATACTGGGCTCCAGAGACAGCAAAAAGGCAGAAGGAGCTGTGATTTATCTGAAGCTAGTAGCCCCTGACATAAGCAAGATCTTTGGATCTGTGTAGCAGAGGAGCTTTTTACCTCCTGGGGGTCATGCTTACCCTTAAGATTGTGTATTATTATAATGGTGTATACTCACTGGCTGCCTACCACCTCCACAAGAAAGAGCTTGAGTTGCTCCACAAAGTCACCTGTGTTAGTAAAATAGTGAGTATACAGTGCCTCCTTATGCTATGGAAATATACCTTGAATTATCAGCCCAGGAAGTGTTCTTGGAGAGTGGGCAAGGCCCTGATATCTTTAAACTAGACAATAAACACAGTTCTAGTTCCTGGGTCCTCTCCTCCCAGTTTCCCTTTAAGAGTACTGTAGAGAGTGCCCTATATTCAAAGTCCCAAAGATAAGCAATTTCAAATGAGAGTTTCCTATCCACCAAGATCATCTTCATCAGTGATAGAAAATTAAAATATTTCCCAGATATGCAATCCCTAAGAGATTATGCAGCTTCCAGACCAGTTCTGCAGAAGACACTTAAAAGGGTATTAAGCACAGAAGAAAGAAGGAAAAAATGACTCTATGCTTCCAAAGAAAACAGCAGAGCACAGAATCAATAGAGAATACAGCACAAGAAACTTGAAAACAAACAGATACATTAACCCCAAAGCCAAAAGAAAACAAGTAAACAAAGAAAAAACTTTGTAAGAACCTTATGACAGGGATCAGCAGTCACATTTCAATAATCATCCTGAATGTGAATGAACTAAATGCACCACTAAAATGACACAGAATGGCAGATTGGACAGGAAACCATGACCCAATTATTTGTTGCATCCAGGAAACTCATCTCACTTCAAGGAATGTGCACAGAGTCACCAGCACAGGAGCACCAGCATTTAAAAAGCAACTATTAAATAAACTTTTTACAATACTGCCTCTAACATTATAATGACAGGGAATTGAATATCCCACTGAAAGCCCTAGATACATCATCAAGGCAAAAAATCAGCAAGGAGATCTAGAATCTAAGCTGGACATTTAACCAAATGGACTTAATAGATACCTACAGATTATTTTACTCAACAACCACAGAATATGCATCCTACTCATCACAACATGGAACATACCAAGAATTATCATATCCTTGGCAAGAAATCAAGCATAAACAAATTCCATAAAGTTGAAATCTTGCATGAATATTTTTAGACCACAGTGGAGCAAAAATAAATATCCAAACCAAAAAGGTTTCCACAGAGCCCACAAAGACATGGACACTAAAAACCATGATGCTGAATAAAGACTGGGTCAACACTGAAATCAGAGAAGAAATGGAAAGATTCCTGGAAACAAATGAAAATGAAGAAACATCTTACCAAATCCTCTGGGATGCCATGAAAACAGTTCTAAGAGGGGAATTTATATCTCTACAGGCTCACATCAAGAAAGCAAAAAGAAACTTCTGGCAAGATGACGATGGGGCAGCTTGGTCTATGAGACCCTCTTACTGCTCTCTCTCTCTCCACCCTCCTCTTCCCCCACACTATCTGCTCCATTCTTTTCTCTTTGTGAACCTCATTTTGCCCTCAGGGACTGAACCAACAACCACACCGCACGAACAGTTTCCAAGGCTGTGGGAAATGGGTTTCAGATTATCCATACACCTGTTGGCGGATACCAGGATCTGCAGATAGATTTTGAATCACAGCTCCCACCTTAATTAAATGTCAAAACTGCAAAAAGAACTGCCTCCTACCTACAGTCCCATTTCAGAATTGAACAAAACAAGAGGATGTACATAAAGAAGTATAAGAGGAGAGGGCCCAAAGGCCAAAGGGCCTGAGAGAGTCCTTCTCAACTCTCCAGGCAGATGCACAACACAGCAGCAAATGGTCCAGTCCCCTGCTCAGGTTCCCATGGGGATCGTCCACCCCAATGCCCGCTCAGCTACAGGGGTCACACCTGGAAGCACAGGAGGGTGGGGTGGAACATGCACCCACCAGCCAGCTGAGGGCCCCCGGTGCAGGTGCACATGCTGCAGCCCTGCAGGGTGTGCTCAGGGTGCGCACCCCCCACCATCTCAGCTGCCACTCCACCTGCACCACCTGCTACCAGCACCAGGTCCAGCACGCTGGTTCAGAAGCTGCCATGGGCAGCACAGGCTGACAAGCTTGAGTCTGCCAGCCCTGGACCCGCGTCCCGCATCCAGATGGTCCCGAGTAGCCCATTTGGCTCCAAGCTGAAACTACCGGAAGAGCACAAGACCCCAGCAAGGGATGAGGACCAGCGAGTCTTCAAAGCAAAGATTGGAGACTTGAACCCCTAGGCCTGACCATCCAGAAGGAAGCAGTAAGATCAGGTGGCATAACTGACTTTGGCAGGTCCTGGATGGAAAGTCCTTTGAATGAAGAGAAATGAAGGTTATATGGGACGATTGAGCACCAAAATGCTAAGCAAGATATGAGACGAAGAAACTCAAGCTCTGAAATTTGTCAAATTAAGAAACCACAGCATCCAGGATCAGTGGCTAAGCCTGTAATCCTGTACCTTTGGGAGGCTGAGAGACATGCTCTCGCTATGTTGCCCAGGCTGTTCTCAAACTCCTGACTTCAAATGGTCCACCCTCTTCAGCTACCCAAAGTGCTGGGATTACAGCCACTAACAAGCTGAAAAGGAAATTCTAAAACCAACTCCATTTATAGTAGCATCAAAAAGAATAAAATACCGCCCCTCAGAGACACCAGTCCCATTCCTGGCTGAAGTACCCTGTGGGGGGCCCAGGGCCATTCTTGCTGGTCACCACCTGCTCTTTGGAGCGTTGGAACTCTGGAACTCTGGGCCCACACTGGCTGAGGCACTCAACGTGAGACCCCAAGCTGGGGGACCCAGACAAGCGGAGAAAAACAGATCTATATAAACTGCCTTATCATTCTCCAGGCAGAAACTTCCATTGCCCTGCCCACCTGTCAACAAACATTACCTCAGTTCCTAAGGCAATGGCGCAAAACAGGAGACAAAGCCCCACCCCTAAGCTGCAATGAAAAACAAAAGGGAGAGGCTGGAATTGGAGATCAGAGAAGTGACTTACGTCTGATTGCTTATTTTGACTTATGATTTTATCATTGTTACTGTTGGTTTTGATCACGTTTGCAGTTTACCTTCTGACTTACACTGTTTCTTGATTTTATTGGCCTGTCTCTGTGTAGCTATCAGTACTCTTTAGGGAATCTTTCTTACGTGTCTTTCTTCACTTCTTCCTGGCCTTGTGTCTCTTTCTCACCTGATAGTTAGTATGTATATCTGTTTTCTCTCTCGCTCTTCTCTCTTTCTAACCCCCTATTGACTTCCCCTTCCTCCATTGTTTTCCTCTTTTTAGTCTAAGGACCAAGACTACATACTGCTGAATGCACAGATTGTAAGGCAGAGGGAAATAGGTTCCAGTGTGTTCATACATATGTTCATGGATGCTAGAATCAGCATTCTGAACCACAGCTTCCCTCTCAATTAAACCTCAAAACTGCAAAAAGTACAGATTGCAGCCTATGCTCCAACCTGAAAAGTGAACAAAACGGGAAGACTCTCATAAGGAAGAACAGGATATTGCCGAAGAGAAATAAAAGCAACCCACCTTCACTCAAAAAAGGAATTAAAGAAGGGGAGGGAAAGGGAGAGGAGAGAAAAATCTACACAAATGAAGAAAAACCAAAAGAAGAGTATGAGTCCCTCTCAGAACCCTGTGAGGCAAGACACTAAGAAAACTGACTTCGGAATGCAAACAATGAAGAGCCCACAAAATGAAGGATGTCAAACTACAAACGTACATATCAAGACAATAATGGAGAGATTAAAAAGAACTGAGGAGACACAAGAAAAAACTAGAAGGAGCTGATATCTGAGATAACTGTAGTAAAGAATACTGTGAATGAAATAAATAATAATCATGGAAAGCAGAATTACCCAAGCAGAAGAAAGAATCTCAGAGCTTGAGGACCAAAATATAGAAATAACCCAAACTCGTAAAAACACAGAAAGTAAGCTAAAAGAGACAGAACAAAACCTTCAAGAGATGAGTGATTACCTCAAGAGGCTTAACCTAAGAGTAATTGGACTAACTGAGGCAGAAAAAGAGAAAGAGACAATACTGGAACACACTTTCCATGAGATCATCCAAGAAAACTTCCCTTATTTAATCAGTAATACAAAAATTCAAACACAGGAGATTCAGAGAACCCCTGCAAGGCAACAAATGAAAAGACGAACTTCTAGATACATAATAATTCACCTATACAAATAGGCATAAAATAAAAAATCCTAAAGGCAGCAAGAGAAAAAGGGCAGACCACCTACCATGGGAGACCAATCAGAATAGCAGCAGATTTATCTACAGAAACACGGCAGTCTAGGAGAGCTTGGAGCCCTATCTTCAAAGTCCTAAAAAATAAAGAATTTCAACCAAGAATAATCTGCCTGGCCAAGCAGAGCTTCATCAGTGAGGAAGAATTAAAATCTTTCCCAAATATCCAATCCCTAAGAAATTATGCTGCCACCAAATCATCTCTACATGAAAAACTTAAGAAAGTACTAACAGAGAAGAAGAGGAAAAAAGAACAACGTTCTTCACAAAAGTACAGGGAAAATAATAAAATATACATGAGCCAACCCCCAAGCCAAAAGAAAGACAAAAAAAAAAAAAAATCCCAAGTGGAAACAACAAATCTATAAGAACCCTATGATAGGGAGGAACTCTCACATTTCAATAATTAGCCTGAATATGAATGGACTAAACGCACGACTGAAAACACATAGAATGGCAAAATGAATAAAATATCATCAGGCAACAATATACTGCCTTCAAGAGACCCATCTCACTAGAAAGGACATACACAGACTCAAAGTAAGAGGATGGGAAACAAATTCTCAGGTGAAAGGAACACAAAAGAAAGGAAGAATCGCGACACTAATTTCTGACAAAATACCAAATAAGCTACAAAAAATTAAAAAAGAAACAGAAGGCCACTACATAATGATAAAAGGTCCACTCCATCAACAAAACTATCTATCCTAAACATGTATGAACCAATAATAGGTGCACCAACTTTTATAAAGCAACTCCTAGGGAAACTAAAGAAAGATATTGACTCTAACACCATCCTAACTGGGGACTTTAATACCCCATTCAGAACCCTAGACAGATCATCAGGACAAAAAATTAGCAAGGAAATCCGGAACCTCAATGAGACTGTGGAACAAATGGACGTAATTGATACCTACAGAACACTACAACCAAAGACCACAGAATATACATTCTACTCATCACCGCATAGAACATATGCTAAGATAGACCACATAATTGAACATAAATCAAGCATAAGCAAATTTAAAATGTCTGAAATTCTACAATGCACCTTCTCAGACCACAGTGAAATAAAAATAAACATTCACAACAACAAGGTCCCCCCAAAACCCACAAAGACATGGACACTAACCAACATGATGCTAAACAACTCCTGGATCAATGATGAAATCAAAACAGAGATCAAAAGATACCTGGAAACAAATGAAAATGAAGAATCATCTTACCAAAATCTCTGGGACACCGTGAAAGCTGCTAAGAGGGGAATTTATATGCTTACAAACACACATGAAGAAAATAGAAAGAACACAAATTAGCAGCCTAAAAAGCCACCAAAGGAAGCTGGAAAAACAAGACCACAAAAACCCTAATTTCAGCAGAAGAATACAGATCACCAAAATAAAAGCCCAAATCCAGGATATAGAAGACAAAAAGATAATACAAAAAAGCAATGAAACAAAAAGCTGGTTCTTCAAAAGGATAAACAAGACAGATGGTCCCCTAGCTAGACTGACCAAGAAAAAACGAGGAAAAAACCAAATAACCACAATCAGAAACCCAAAAGATGAAGTCACAACTGACCATGAAGTAATACAAAAGATCATTAGAGACTATTACGTACACTTGTATGAAAACAAACTCGAAAACCTTAAGGAAATGGAGGACTTTCTGACATCACACAACCTATCTATATTGGAAAAAGAAGAAATTGAGATCGTAAATAGACCAATAACAGTAAAGGAAATCGATTGCATAATAAGAAAACTACCTACAAAAAAAAAAAGCCCTGGCTCAGATATCTTTCCAGCAGAATTCTACAAGACATTTAAGGAGGAGCTGATACCAATCCTACAGAAGTTATTCTAGGCAACTGAAAAAGATGGAACTCTCCCCAAATCATTTTACGAAGACAACATCACATTGATACCCAAGCCAGGTAAAGATCCAACAAAGAAAGAGAACTACAGGCCAATATCTTTGACGAACATAGATGCTAAAATTCTCAACAAGATCCTAGCTAACTGGATTCAACAATACATCTCCAAAATCATACATCATGATCAAGTAGGCTTCTTTCCTGGGATGCAAGTCTGGTTCAACATTTATAAAACCATAAATGTAATTAAATCCATCAACAGATGTCAAAACAAAAAACACATGATTATATCATTAGATGCAGAAAAGCTTTTTGATAAAATACGGCACAGCTTCTTGGTAAAAACCCTTGAACATTTAGGCATATGGAGAACATACCCCAAAATAGTAAAAGCCATCTATGAGAAACCCACAGCCAGCATACTCCTGAATGGACAAAAATTGGAAACATTTCCCCAGAAAACTGGAACAAGACAAGGATGCCCACTCTCACCTATCCTGTTCAACATAGTATTGGATGTCCTGGCTCAAGCAATCAGAGAAGAAAAGGCAATCAGGGGTATCCAAATAGGAAAAGAGGAGGCCAAGTTATCTCTCTTTGCAGATGATATGATTGTGTACCTTGAAAACCCAAGAGAATCTGTCAAAAACCTCTTTACACTAATAAAGGCCTTTGGCAAAGTCTCAGGATACAAAATAAATGTACAAAAGACAATCGCATTTCTCTACACCAATAATAAACAAACAGAAACCCAAATAAAAAATACAATTCCATTCACAACAGCCACAAAAAAAATGAAATACCTTGGCATCTTCCTAACCAAAGACCTTTACATGAAAACTACAAAACACTGCTCAAATAAATCAAAGTTGACACAAACAAGTGTAAAAATATCCCATGAGCATGGATTGGAAGTATCAACATTGTGAAGATGTCCATCTTACCTAAGGAAATAAAAACGTCCAAGAATAACCAGAACAATCCTCAGAAAAAAAAAACAAAGCAGGTAGTATCACATTACCAGACTTCAAACTTTACTATAAAGCTACAATCATCAAAACACCTTGGTATTGGTATAGGAACAGGCATATAGATCAATGGAATAAAATTAGATTCCAGAAGCAAAACCTCAATTTCTCAACCAACTCATCATCGACAAAGCCTCCACCCACCTACCACTGGGGAGAGGAGAATCTATTCAGTAAATGGTGCTGAAAAACTGACTGACCACATGCAGAAGATTGAAACAGGACCCCCTATCTATCCCCATGCAAAAGGTTAACTTCAAATGGATCAGAGAACTAAATGTAAAACCTCACACCATAAGAACTTTAGAAAATGAAGAAAATACCCTCATGGAAATCGGAGTGGGCATCCAATTCCTGAACAAAACCTGAAACCCACAGGTCATAAGAAAGAATATAGACAAGTGGGGCCTTGTCTATATTCTCTCTGACAAGCTTCTTCAAAGCCAAAGAAACCATCAAGAGAGCAGGGGGACAGCCTACAGACTTGGAAAAAGTATTTGCCAACACCAAGTCTGACAAAGTCTTAACATCCTGGATCTACAAGAAACTCAAATGTGCTGAAAAGAAAAAACAAACAATCCCATTATAAAATGGACAAAAGATATGAACAGACACTTCACAAAGTAACACATCTGAGCTGACAACAGACACATGAAGAAATGTTCAACCTCACTAATCATCAGGGAGATGCAAATCAAAACCATCCTGAGATACCACCTAACTCCAGTCAGAATGGCAATCATCAGCAACTCAAAAAATAACAGCTGCTGGAGAGGGTGTGGTGAAAAAGGAACACCTACACTATTGGTGGGAGTGTTAACTAGTGCAACCTCTGTGGAAAGCAGTGTGGCAATTCCTAAAAGCCCTAAACATCAACCTTCCATATGACCCTGCAATCCCCCTACTGGGAATATATCCTGAAGAACTCAAATCACTATATAAAAAAGATACCTGCACAGGTATGTTTGTTGCAGCATTGTTCACAATAGCAAGAACCTGGAAACAACCATGCTGCCCATGAAAAGAGGACTGGATTTTTTAAAATGTGGTACGTATACACGATGGAATACTACGCAGCCATAAAAAAGAACAAAATCATGAATTTTGCAGCAACCTGGATGGAACTGGAGTCTATAATACTGAGTGACCTCTCACAGAAACAAAGATTCGAGTATCACATGTTCTCATTCATATAATAGACCTTGAACATCCATTGTAATACTAGAAGAAAATGACTGATGGTACTGAGGAACTATGGTGGGAGGAGAGGGAGATGGTATTAACAGTAGCAAATATCTACCTGGCGATGGGGAAACACCTATCAACAGGGTGCCTGAATGAAACATAATTGTATACCTAATCCTTAACTCTACCCCCCAACATCATAATAAAAAATATTTTAAAAACAGAATAAAATACTTGGAAATAAAACAAAGTATAAGAGATTGAAAAAACAGAAGTAAAAGCAACCCCTCTACCCTGAATAACAGAATTTTAAAAAGACAAGGAAGGGGGGAGGAAAAAGTAGGGAGGAAAAATCTGCACAAGTGAAGAAAAAACAAAAGAAGAATATAGGTCATACACAGATCCCTGGGAGATCAGACACTGAGAAAACAGACTTTGAAACACAAACAATCAAGAGCCCCCAGAATGACTGGTCACATGCAACAAACCCAGAGATCAAGACATTAATAGAGAGAATTTTAAAAATTTAGGAGACAATTTCTCAACCAACTGATCTTCGACAAAGCCTCCACCACCTACCACTGGGGAGAGGAGAACCTATTCAGTAAATGGTACTGGGAAAACTAGCTGACCACATGCAGAACATTGAAACAGGACCCCTATCTATCCCCATACAGAAAAATTAACTCTAAATGATTCAGAGATCTAAATGTAAAACCTCAAGCCATAAGAACCTTAGAAAATGAAGGACATGCCTTCATGGAAATTGGAACTGGCATCTAATTCCTGAACAAAACCTGAAACCATAGGCCACAAGGGATAAGATAGACAAGTGGGACCTCATTAAACTGACAAGCTTCTGCAAAGCCAAAGAAACCATCAAGAGAGCAGGGAGACAGCCTACAGTCTGGGAAAGAGTATTTGCCAACTCCAGGTCTGACAAAGGTTTAACATCTTGGATCTACAAGGAACTCAAACATGCTGGAAAAAAAAAACATTATAAAATGGGCAAAAGATATGAACAGACATTTCTCAAAGGAAGACATCCAAGCAGCAAACAGACACATGAAAAAATGTTCAATCTCACTAATCATCAGGGAGATGCAAATCAAAATCACACTGACATAACACCTAACTCCAGTCTGAATGGCAGTTATCAATAACTCACAAAATAACAGTTGCTGGGGAGGATGTAGCGAAAAGGGAACACTTCTACACTGTTGGTGGGAGTGTAAACTAGTGCAACCTCTGTGGAAAGCAGTGTGGTGATTCCTAACAGCTCTAAATATCAACCTCCCATATGACCCTGCAATCCCCCTACTCGGAATATACCCTGAAAAACTCAAATCACTCTATCACAAAGATACCTGCACAAGCCGGGCTTGGTGGCTCAGCCTGTAATCCCACGCCTTTGGGAAGCTGAGGTGAGCGAATTGCCTGAGCCCGCGGGTCCGAGACCCTCCTGGGCAGCGAGACCTCACCTCTACAACAAATCAAAAAATTAGCCGGGCGTGGTAGCGCATGCCTGTAATTCTGGCTACTCGGAAGGCTGAGGCGGAAGGATCGCCGGAGGCCCAGCAGGTCGAGGCTGCGGTGGCCGGGAGCGGCCACTGCACTCCTGTCTGGGCAACAGAGTGAGACTCCAACTCAAAAAAAAAAAAAAAAAAGATACCTGCACACGAATGTTTATGTTTATCGCAGCATTGTTCACAATAGCACGAACCTAGAACCAACCATGCTGTCCATCAAAGGAGGATTGGATTAAAAAAATGTTGTACATATACATGATGGAATGCTATGCAGCCATAAAAAAGAACAAAATCATAAATTTCGCAGCAACCTGGATGGAACTAGAGTCTATAATACTGAGTGACCTCTCACAAAAACAAAGATCTGAGTATCACATGTTCTTACTCATATAGTGGACCTTGATCATCCAACGTAGTACAATAAGAAAATGACTGACAGTGGTGGGAAACTATGGAGGAGTGGGGAAGGGGGATGGTACTAATGGTAGTAAGTATCTGTCTGGGGACGGAGAGACACCTCTTTTCAACAAGGTGGCCTTGTTGCATATTTGTATACCTAACCCTTAACTGTACCCCACAATATCATAATAAAAATAATGATGTAAAAAAATAAAAATATTGAATAAAAACATAAATAAATAAAAACTGAAGGTGTTCTTACTGGATTTGACTGTACTAAGTTTGAATAAACAGGCAAATGTAGTATGTAGGACATCCTGCATAACTGACCTGGACTCTTTAAAGGATTCAAGTCACAATGGACAGAGTGAGGCTGATGGTGGAGGGATAAGTGTTCTTAGGACACTACAGAGATATAACAATTAAGTGCAATGCATGATCCTCTATTAAAAGGGGGGAAAATCTATGTAGAATATTTTGAAAAAATTGAGAAATTAGTATGTAGTATGGCATTACGTAAGTAGTGGTGATTTCTCAGGTAGGATGACAGTGGTGTATTTGTCCAAGTATATACCTGGTTTTGGCAAATACACACTGAAATTTTCAGGGTGAGATATCATGATGGCTGAAAACTACTTTTTTTTTCCTTTCTTTCTTTCTTATTTTTTTTTGAGTTGCAGTCTCACTCTGTCGCCCAGGCTGGAGTGCAGTGGCAGCTCATGACATGCTGGGCTCCAGTGATCCTTCCACCTCAACTGTTTAGGTAGTAAGAACTACAGGTGTGTGTGCTACCATGCCTGGCTAATTTTTTGTTTATTGTAAAGACAAGGTCTCACCAAGTTGCCCGGGCTGGTCAGATAATTGTCCAGGCAATCCACTCACCTTGGTCTCCCAAAGTGCTGGGATTACAGGCTGAACCACTGAACCCAGCCGAAAACTACTTTCAGATGACTTTAGAGAGAGAAATACTTGTCTATTTAAGAAAATAAATAAAGCAGACGTGGAGTAATTTTATCAGTTGGTAAATTTAGGTATGGGATGCACTGGTATTCACTGTACTGTCCTTTTAATCTTTCTATAAGTTTGAAATTTTTTCAAATAAAACGATTTTAATATAAAAAATTTTTTCTTTGTCCATGAATGTGTATGTGAGACTGACATATATCCTCTCCTAATTTTTTTCTTTTTTCTTTCTCTGTTTCTTTCTGCTTTTATTTGTCATTCTCTGTTTCTGTGTGTATGTGAATGGTTGAGTGTTCATCTTTTGATTTTATTGTTGGCTTTAGCTCTTCTGGGTTTTTTAATATTCGTTTTTAATGATTTAAGAAGTGTGTCAATATATGTGTGAGGGTTGCATCTGAATCCCCTTCTTTTCTTTTTTCTAATTCTCTCCCTTCAGTCTTTTTGTCTTTCTTCTCATTCACTTATATGAAGCATGTGTACGTGTGTTTAATTTTCTTGGGGGTTTTTCTGTTGTGGTGGTTTGTTTTATCTCACTTTGTTGCTATTGTAGATTGTTTTGTAGTGTGGGTCAGTTTCTGCTTTGCATCATCACATAGGGTGGTGATGGGGAGTGAATCTCGGGGAAAGCATGTCACAATAAGTGAACATTTTAATTTGCAAGCAGCATCTGGCTCCTACCACCCCATCCCCAACTTTACTCAGATTTCAAAAACTGAGCAAAGCTTCCCATCCACTATCCTATTTCAGAATAGAACAAATTCAGAGCCTGGAACAGGGAAGGATGGAGGACTGAGCAAATATCAGAAGGAAAGTCTTCTACCACTGAATAATAGAACCGAAGAAAAAATAAACAACAGAACTGTCACAAATAAGGAAAAGTCAAAGGAAAACCTCAGACAATTCCAAGTCTACCAAAGAAAAAATTCCTGAGAAATCAGATCTTGGTGCCCAAACAATGAAAGTCACCAACAACCGGCCCCGAATACAACAGGGATCAGGGAATGGTTGGAAAGTGTGAATAAGAATCAAGAAAGACAAGAGGCAACACTGAAAGAACTTGTAACAGAGACACTGGCAATAAAAAAAAATTCATCCAGGAAAAAAATAGCAAGATGACAAGCTTGGAAAGCAGAATTAATCTATTCAAAGAAAGAACCTCAGAATGTGAGAACCAGAACATGGAATTAATGTGATCTCTAAAATACATAGAAAAATGACTCAGAAAGAAAGAACAAAACCTACAATAGATGTGTGATTATATTAAGAGCCTGAACTTACGACTGATTGGAATCCCAGAAGAAAAGAAAAATGAGAACAACTTGGACAAAGTATTCCAGGACGTAGCCTAAGAAAACTATTCCCATCTCACCAGAGATGTGACCAGACAAGCACAAGAGATACAGGAAATGCCCACAAGACATCAAATGAGAAGACAACCCCTAGACACATAGTAATTTGCCTACACAATGTAGGCACAAAAGAAAAAATGTTAAATGCAGCAAGAGAGTAAGATCAGACTACCTACTGGGAAAAATCAATCACAATAGCAGCAGACCTATTGTAGAAGCACTACAAGAAAGAAGGAATTGGAGTCCTATATTCAAAGTCCTTAAAGAAAAGCAATTTCAACCAAGAATTTTCTATTCAGCCAATCTCAGCTTCATCAGTGATAGAAAATTAAAATTTTCCCCAGACATTCAATCCCTAAGAGATTATGTAGCTTCCAGACCATCTCAACAGGAGACACCTAAAAAGGTATTAAGCATAATAGAAAGAAAAAAAAAGAATCACCATACATTTTCCAAGAGAACAGCAGAGCACAGAATCAACACAGAATACAGCACAACCAGAAACTTGAAAATGCATGCATTAACCCCAAAGCCAAAAGAAAACAAAGAAAAAACTTTATAATTACCTCATGACAGGAATAAGTAATCACATTTCAATAATCAACCTGAATGTGAATGGACTAAACGAACCATTGGAAAGACACAGAATGACAGACTGGATAAGAAACCATGACCCCATTATTTGCTGCATCCAGGAGACTCATCTCACTACTAGGGACACACACAGACTCAAAGTTAAAGGATGGAAAACAAGTTTCAGGCAAATGGATCACCAAAGATGGAGTTCCAATCTTAATATGAGACAATCTTTAACCTAGCAAAAACTTAAAATGATGCAAAAGACCACTTCATAATGATACAAGGTTCAATCCATCACAAGAAATATACATCCTAAACATATATGCACCCAACACAGGTGCACTAGCATTTACAAAACAACAATTAAATAAACTAAAAAAAGATTTTTACTCTATTATAGCAGGAGCTTGAATTCACCACTGACAGTCCTAGATAGATCATGGAGGAAAAAAAAAAATCAACAAGGAGATCCAGAACCCACACTTGACACTTGACCAAATGGGTTTAGTAGATTCCTACAGATTATTCCACCCAACAAGCACGAAATATACATTTTACTTATCACCACATGGCATATACTCCAAGATCGATCACATCCTTGGCCATAAATAACAAGTTCCATAAGGTTAAAATCTTGCCATGCACATTCTCAGACTACAGTGGAATAAAAATAAATATCAAAACGAACAGCATTTCCCCAAAAACCCACAAAGACATGGACACTAAACAGCATGATGCTGAACAAATACTGGGTCAACACTAAAATCAGAGAAGAAATTGAAAGATTTCTGGAAACAAATGAAATTGAAGAAATATCTTACTAAAACCTTTGGAATGCCATGAAATCAGTCCTCAGAAGATAATATATATCTCTATGAGCATACATAAAGAAAATGAAAAGATCACAAGTGGAGAGCCTAACAAATCATCTAAGGGAGCTGAAAAGAGAAGACAACCAAAACCCCAATTTTAGCAGAAGAATCCAAATCACAAAAACAAGAGCCCAAATATGGGACATGAAAGAAAAAAAATATTATAGAAACAACAACAAAACAAAACTCTGGTTCTTTGAAAGGATTAACAAGATTGATGGGCCCCTAGTCAGAATGACCCAGAAAAAGAGAGGAAAGGCCCAAATAAACACAATCAGAAATACAAAAGATCAAATCACAATTAACTACAAATAAATACAAAGGATTATCAGAGATTACTATGTACACCTCTATGGAAACAAACTTGATAACCTAGATGAAATGGAAGACTTTCTGACATCACACAACCTCCCCATGTTAAAACAAGAAGACATTGAGACACTAAATAGACTGATAACAACCCAAGAAATTGACTCTGTCATATGAAAACTAGCTATCAAAAAAAGCTGTGGACCGAATGGCTTTCCAGCAGAATTCTACAAAATGTACAAACAGGAGTTGATAATGAAATAATATAAATCAGTTAATAAAATTAAATTGTGGGAGTTCCAGTAAGATGGGGATGGCATAGATGGAATTGTGAAATTCACTGAATGTGAATTACCAAAAAGACTCTGACTTTCCTTCCCCGTCCCCCTGCCCACCGCCTGCTGCACCCATCTGAGGCCTGGGGAACCTCAGTCTCATGCAGGGTCAGATATTGCAGCCCCCAGCTGCTGCTGCTCCACTATATGTAAGCCCCACCTGCACAGGAATCTCAGGTCTCAGCTCCCTCCCCAGCTACATTGTCTCACCCAGAACCAAGTTGCCAGTCATCCAGGGAGGCTCTGGACTTCCACCTCTCAGAGATACCGGCTACATTTCTGGCTGAAGTACCCTGTCAGGGACCCAGGGCCACTCTCACTCCTCACCACCTGCCCTTTGGAGCTCTGGAGCTCTGGGTTCACCCTCGCTGTGGCACCCAGCAAGTGAACCCATGCCTCCATAAGGGAGCAGTATATATTAAGGAGGTGCTGATCAGAGGCTCTCAGCTCCAGAGGAGGGAACTCCCATCTTCCTCCTCCACCCCAGCCTGCTGGTGGCACACTAGATCCAGCACCCAGCTGTGCAGCTGATCCCTGATGCCTCACAGCCACCACAGCCCATCATAGTGATTGCCCAGAGACCCAGATGAGCGGAGAGAAAGGATTCACAAAAGAGGAGTTGCCACCTTGGCCATTTTCCAGGAGAGATTTGCATTGCCCTGCCCACCTATGAGAAGCCTCCACATTGCTTCCTAAGGTAACATCACTAAACAAAAGACATATATCCTCCCCTACATTGAATCAGACACAGGCAACTAAGCATGGCAGACCTCTCAGGCAGCAGGCTAAAAGAACAAACCCAAGCTGCGAGTAAATCTAGATGCCTGCAATGAAAGCATAGGAAAGAGTCTGGAGATAAGAGCTGAAGAGACTTTAGACACTCAGGAAAGATTCCAGAGCTAGTCTGATTTCTTATTTTGACTTTTGATTTTATCAATTTGACTGTTTTACCCACTTTTGTTTGCTTTTTAACTTACACTATCTGTTTGTGTTAGGGAAAACACATCAAAAGACACGATTTTATTGGTCTCTCTTTGTGTAGCTACCGGTATTCTTTAGGAAATTTTGCTTGCATGTCTTTTTCACTTCTCTCTGGCCTTGTGTCTCTCTGGTCTTGTGTCTCTTTTTCACCTGTTTGCTGATATGTATGTATGTTTTCCCTCTCCCTCTTTCCTCTTTTTAACTTCCTATTGAGCCCCCCCTTCCTCCACTAATCCCCCCTTCTTTTTGTACTTCCTTTTGTTCCAGGGTCCAAACCTACACCCCGCTGCACAGAGAGTGGGAAATAGGTTCCAGTGGGCCCATACACCTGTTGGTGGATGCTGGAATCAGCAGATAGATTCTGAATCACAGCTTCCCCACTCCAATTAAACTTCAAAACTGCAAAAAATACAGCCCACAACCCACACTCCAGCCTCAAAAGTTAACAAAGCCAAAAGACCCTCATAAGGAAGAACAGGAGATTGTGCTAGCAAAGCAAAAGCAACACCACCCTCCCCTGATAAACAGAATTAAAGAAGGGGAGGGAGAGTGGGAGAGAGAAAAATCTACACAAATGAAGAAAAACCAAAAGAAAAAGACCCCTGTGAGGGCAGACACTGAGAAAACTGACTTCGGAATACAAACAATGACCACACTGAGAAAAACCTTCCATGAGATTATTTAAGAAAACTTCCCTTAACTAATCAGTGATGCAAAAATTCAAACACAAGAGATTCAGAGAAGCTGGAAAAGAAAGACCACCAAAACCCTAACTGCATCAGAAGAATACAGATCACCAAAATAAAAGCCAAAAGCCAGGACATAGAAGAAAAAAGATAAGAAGAACCCCCAGAATGACTGGTCTCAAACTACAAACCTAGATATCAAGACATTAATGGAGGGGTTAAAAAGAATTGGGGAGAGACAAGAAGAAACTAGGAAGGAACTGACAACTGAGATAAAAGTAATAAAGAATATTGTGAATGAAATAAATGACAAACTGATAAGCATGCCAAGCAGAAGAAAGAATCACAGCGCTTAAGGCCAAAATATAGAACTAACCCAAACTGCTAAAAACACAAAAAACAAGCTTAAAAAGACAGAACAAAACCTTGAAGAGATGAGCAATTACTTCAAGAGACCGAACCTAAGAGTAATTTGTCTTCCTGAGGCAGAAAGACAAACAGAGTCCACACTGGGAAAAACCTTCCATGAGATTATTTAAGAAAACTTCCCTTATCTAATCAATGATGCAAAAATTCAAACACAAGAAATTCAGAGAAGATGGAAAAGAAAGACCACCAAAACCCTAACTGCATCAGAAGAATCCAGATCACCAAAGTAAGAGTCAAAAGACAGGACATAGAAGAAAAAAAGATAATACAAAAAAATCAAGGAAGCAAAAATCTGGTTCTTTGAAAGGATAAATAAGATTGATGATCCCTTAGCTAGACTGACCGAGAAAAAAAGAGAAAATGCCCAAATAAATACAATCAGAAAAACAAAAGATTAAGTTACATCTGACCACGAAGTAATACAAAAGATCATTAGAGACTACTGTGTACACTTGTATGGAAACAAACTAGAAAACCTTAAGGAAATGGAAGACTTTTGGATATCACACAGCCTACCTAGGTTGAAACAAGAAGAAATCGAGACCCAATATAGACCAATAACAATCAAGGAAATTAACTATGTAATAAGAAAACTATCCACAAAAATAAGCCTTGGACCACATGGCTTTACAGCAGAATCCTATAAGACATTTAAGGAGGGGATGATACCAATCCTACTGAAAGTATTCCAAGTGATTGAGAAGAAATGTAACCCTCCCCAAATCATTCTATGGAGCCAACATCACATTGATACCCAAGTCAGGTAAATACCCAACAAAGAAAGAGAACTACAAGTCAATATCTTTGATGAACATAGATGCCAAAATTCTCAACAAGATCCTAGCAAACCGGATTCGACAACACAACTCAAAAATCATCCATCATGCCAAGTAGGCCTCATCACTGGGATGCAAGACTGACTCAATATTAGCAAGACAATAAATGTAATTAAATACATCAACAGATGTCAGAACAAAAATCATATGATTATATCATTAGATGCAGAAAAAATTTTCTATACACTCCAGCACCCCTTCCTGATAAAAAACCTCAAACACCTAGGCATACATGGAACATACCTTAAAATAGTAAAAGCCATCTACAAGAAACCCACAGCTAAACAGACAAAAATTGGAAACATTTCCCCTGAAAATGGGAAGAAGACATGGATGCCTAATCTCTCCCCTCCTGTTCAATATAGTATTGGAAGTTCTAGTTGAAGCAATCAGAAAAGAGAAGGTGATTAGGGGTATCCAAATAGGAAAAGAGGAAGTCAAGTTATCCCTCTTTGCTGATGACATGATTGTGTACCTTGAAAACCCAAGAGAATCTGTCAAAATCCTCCCTGCACTGATAAAGGACTATGGCAAAGTCTCAGGGTAAAAAATAAATGTGCAAAAGATAATTGCATTTCTTTACACCAATAATAAACAAAGAGAAAACCAAATAAAAAAACACAATCCCATTCACAATAGCCACAAAAAAAAGAAATGAAAAAACTTGGCATCTTCCTAACCAGAGATGTGAAAGACCTTTACAATGTAAACTACAAAAATACTGCTCAAAGAAATCAAGGATGACACAAACAACTGGAAAATGTGTCATGCTCATGGATTGGAAGAATCAACATTATTAATATGTCCATTCTACCTAAGGCAATCTACAGATTTAATACAATACCCATCAAATTACCACAACATTCTTCTCAGAACTAGAAAACCAATACAGGAATTCATATGGAAACACAAACGACCAAGAATAGCCAGAAAAATCCTCAGAAAAAAAAAAAGCAGGAGGTATCACACTACCAGACTTGAAACATTACTATAGAGCTACAATAATCAAAACCGCTTGGTACTGGTATAATAACAGGCATATAGACCAATGGAATAGAATTGAGACTCCAGAAGCAAAACCTCAATTTCTCAACCAACTCATCTTTGACAAAGCCTCCACCACACACCAGTGGGGAGAGTAGAACCTATTTAGTAAATGGTGCTGGAAAAACTGGCTGACCACAAGCAGAAGACCCAAACAAGACCCCTATCTATCCCCATACACAAAAATTAACTCTAAATAGATCAGAGACCTAAATGTAAAACCTCAAACCATATGAACCTTAGATAATGCAGAACACACTCTTATGGACATTGGAACTGGCGTCCAATTCCTGAACAAAACCCAAAACCCACAGGCCATAAGAGAGAAGATAGACAAGTGGGACCTCATTAAACTGACAGGCTTCTGAAAAGCCAAAGAAACCATCAAGAGATCAGGGAGAGAGCCCACAGACTGGGAAAAAGTATTTGCCAAGTCCAGGTCCGACAAAGGCTTAACACCTTGGATCTACAAGGAAATCAAACGTGCTGAAAAGAAAAAAAACAAACAACCCCATTAAAAAGTAGGCAAAATACATGAACAGACACTTCTCAAAGGAAGACATTCACCAGCTAACAGACACATGAAGGAATGTTCAACCTTCACTAACCATCAAGGAAATGCAAATCAAAATCACACTGAGATACCCCCTAACTCCAGTCAGAAGAGCAATTATCAATTACACAAAAAATAAAAGTTGTTGGAAAGGGTGTGGGGAAAAGGGAACACTTATACACTCTTGGTGGGAGTGCAATCCAGTGCAACCTCTGTGGAAAACAGTGTGGCAATTTCTAAAAGCTCTAAATATCGACCTCCCATACGACCCCACAATTCCCCTACTGGGAATATACCCTAAAAAAACTCAAATCATTCTATCAAAAAGATACCTGCACACGTATGTTTATCTCAGCATTGTTCACAATAGCAAGAACCTGGAATCAACCCTGCTCTCCATCAAAAGAGGACTGGATTAAGAAAATATGGTACATATACATGATGGAATACTATGGAGCCATAAAAAAGAATAAAATTAAAAAGTTCACAGCAGCCTGGATGGAACTAGGGTCTATAACCTTGAGTGACCTCCCACATTAACAAAGATCTGAGTATCATATGTCCTCACTCATATAGTGGACCTTGAACATCTATCGTAATACTATAAGAAAAGGGTTGACGGTGGTGGAAATCTATGGGGGGAGGAGGTAGGGGAAGGGAGGTGGGAATAATGGTAGTCAACATCTGTCTGGGGACGGGGAGACACCTCTTATCAACAAGGGTGCCTGAACAAATTATATTTGCATATCTAACACTTAACTGTACCCCACAATATTAAAATTAAAAATATTGATTAATAAAAAAATTAAATCCAATTGCTAGCCATGTAATAATTTTAACCAGCTTACTCCATTTTGTTTAAAACTTTCATCTTAGTTACCTGCCTGACCAAGAAATCAATACCTATGTGTAATTACATTAAAGTTCCCATGACCACAGACCTCCAGTTTTGTCTCCTTTGGACTGGTTAGGCTGACCATTGCCTGCTGACCATTACACAACGTCTTTACCGTAGCTTCAATGTAATTGTATGCTTTGTTAACTGAAATCAAATGTTATGCTTTGACATTTTCATAGTTTGTTCTTATATTCTGTTAGTGACCTTACCAAAGTAACTCCATTGTATAATGATTATTCTTCACTGGCTCTATGTAACTATCTTAAATTATATCTTAATGGCAGAACTCCAGGGACTTTCTAAGTACTGGTTATACCTAGGACATGAAATTAATCAAGGCTCTCTAACAATCAAAAGTTCCTATTTTGGTTGCCAAGCTGTTAGTTAATAGTTGCTATGGTCACTCAGTTGCTACATAGCCAATGCTGCAAATTTTATCTACAAAAGCTTGTCACCAACTGCACCGATTTGCCAAGAGTTTTTCTGGAATTTGCCTACTCTTGACCAGTACATTTAATAAATTCATAAATAATTAGACTCAACTTGCTGGTGTAACTTCTTCTCGCTTACTCGGTCATAACAATACTAACCCTATTGAAAGTATTCCAAGCAATTGACAAAGATAGAATTCTCCCCAAATCCTTTTGTGAAGCTAACATCACACTGATATCCAAACCAGGTAAAGATCCAACAAAGAAAGAGAATTACAGGACAATCTCCCTTATGAACATAAATGCAAAAATCCTCAACAAGATTCTAGCAAATTGGATCCAAAAACACATCTCAAAAATCATCTACCATGTCCAAGTAGGCTTCACTCCCCACCTTTCTCTCTCCCTCTTTCTCTAATTTACTTTTAAACAAACTATATTTTCTAAACTAAAAAAATTTTTATTAAATATTAAAGAAGAAAAGAGGACGGCACAGTTAAAAAAATGGAAGTTCCAGAGAATTGGCATGATGGTTCTGCTGTTGAGAGAGGAGATGGTTAATTAATTGAAGAAGGAAATAGTAGAACAATGTATGAGCAGCTGTTTCTCACTTAGGAGAATGAAGAGTACAATAGACTAGCCTGTCATAACATTGAACAATTGGATTATTGTTATGGTACTATAAAACTGATTTCCGTTTGTGGCAATATCGATGAGTGACAAAATTTATACATGTACTAGAAATATTCAGACTTGCACTGTATTCCAAAAAAATACAAACTGGGACACAATGAGCTGCCTATTTTTTCTAATTATATTCATATTTTATTTTTTAAATAATAATATCTAGTGTGGGCAAATATTGGGAAAATGAGAAACAGCTGCTCATACATTGTTCCACTATTTCCTTCTTCAATCCTTACCCTAGATGATAAATGAAATTGACAAATCTCTTTTGAAAGGTAGTTTAGTACCAAGTTTTTAAATTTCAAATATGTCATTTCTTTAAGCTAACAGTTTTACATTTGAAACTAGATGCTATAGAAAATCATGGCTTCTGTAAATGCATACGTGCATGGTGAAATACATTAATTATAAAAGTAAGGACATACCATATAAGTACACAAAGACTATTTATATGAATATGCTACATATGTGACTACTTCTTCTAAAACAATCATATCAAAATTTTGGAGATAGTTTAAGTATCTATCAATAAAGAGTTCTATTACTATCGCCATTAAATAATATATTACTCAACCACATAAAAGAATGAGATTAGATCTATAGTGTACCAATTATTTTACACCTGAAATAGAATTAAGGTATTTCGTTTGATATCACATCTTAAGGCCATTTTGATAGAATTCTATTATCTGCTTAACAGCAATAAGAAGATACTTGCTACATTGACATTCTACCCACTTACCAACAAAATTATACTTATTAAATTTTGTGTTTTGCTCTCACTGTGTTCATGCTTACATATTGGATCCTCAAATTAATCTGAGAACCAAGTGATATTTTTGTTGTTGATATCCTTAGTCTCTCATAAACAATATGTGAATGTAAAAGACTGTGTTCCAGTACTTTATTTAGAAAAATAGACAGTATAATGGATTAAATCATGATCACTGGCATGCCAAACCTCATGTTGAAACCAGCGTGCTGCTAATGCATGATTCTTTGCTTGAAAGGAAGACTATTTTTCCAATCTGTACCATACCATAATTGTAATGATGACTTTTTATTATATAACTGAAAATTTATTAAATAAGATTATTTCCTGCCATTCTCTTCTTTAAATGCCCTTACACCATTCAGTTTCCCAGAATGACTAACAACTTTGTACTGATACATTTTTTTATATTTGATGATCATGAAATATGCCAGAATTGAATGATTTTTATCTAGTGATAAATTCTTCCCATGACATATTTAGTCAGATACATGAAAAAAAGCTCAGCTTCATTAACCATCAAAGAAATACAAATTAAAACCATGCTGAGATGCCAGCTAACTCCAATCAGTAGCAAAAAACAACAGATCCTGGAGAGAATGTGGAGAAGAGGGAGCACTACTATACCATTGGGAGTGTAAGATGGTACAAACTCCTGAAAAACAGTGTGGCAAGATGGTGACTGAGAGGTCCATCTGTAAGTCTTCATGGAGGCAAGTGTTAGTAATGACTTTCTTAGTGAGTGGGCAGGCACTGATGACAGCATGAAAGTCATGGGATACTTGGGAGCATGCAACTGGGACCCCCTCTGAGGGCGACTGCAAGCCTTCACCACTCTGAGATTGGAGTGTGACTGGCAAGATCACAACAGGGGCATGTGTGTCTGAGAAAAGTCTGCTGAATCCAGCTGATTCCCATCACCTGGCATCTGGCCCACATTATCACCTGTCATAATGGATCAGCTGTAGCACTGGATATGATCACTGGAGATATAAAATTAGAAAAGTTGGAGAGGAGTCCATGTCTGGTGAGGAGCCACCCACCACAGCCATTTTCTTTGTCCCAGGACCAGGTGGAGATTTGTGTTGACCCACCCACCTCTGTGCAGCCTCCAACTTGTTGCCTAAGGTAATCTCATCAAACAGAGAGAGAGAGAGAGAGAGAGAGAGAGAGAGAGAGAAACCCCTCCCCAAGACTGAATCAGACACAGACAACTCAGATCTGTATGGCAGACCTGTCAGGCAACAAGCCAAGTGAACCCATATCTGACTCACCCCACTCCCAAAGTAGACCTGTGGCCACTGACCCAAACTATGAGTAACTCTATCTGCCTGAGATGAGAGCAGAGGGGAGGGGCTAGAGATCAGAGCTGAAGGGACTCTGGACATAGAGGAAGGACCTCAAAACTGGTCTGATTCCTTGTTTTTAAATTTAATTTTAATTTTTTGACTGTTTTACGCTCTTTCATTTGCTTTTTGTTTTAGTTTTTTTTCCTCTTCCATTCAAGTTTGATTACAGTTAAATACTTGCTTTGCATTTGTTACATTACTGGGTTTTTTGTTTGTTTTTGTTTGTTTGCTTTCTTCTTTCTATTACTTAGACATCCTGTTTGTATAGGGGAAGTTTACATCAATAGACAGGATTTCATTGGACTGTGTGTTTGTGTGATTACCTGTATGTGCTAGAGTTTTCTTGGTCTTGGTTTTGTTTTCTCTTTTCTATCTTTGTAATTCTTTTCATTTGTTAGTTGGTACATCTGTCTGTTTTCCCCCTTACTCTTCCCTCATTACATCTTCCTCTTCATTCCCCCTTCCTTTTTCCATTATTTTCCTTCTTCTTACCTCATTTTGTTCCAGGGAGCACACATAAACCCTCACTACATGGACAGATTGTAAGGTGGTGGGAAGTGGGTTCCAGGGTGCCCATGCAACTGTTAGTGGATACTGGAATCTGCAGATAGATTCTGAATCACAGCTCTCCCCTCAATTAAATCTGAAAACTGCAAAAACTACAGCCCCAAACCACAGTCCAGCTTCAGAGGTGAACAAAGCCAGAGGATCCACATAAAGAACAATAGGAGACTGAACAAAAAGGAGTAAAAACTACCCCCATCCCTGAAAAACAGAAATAATGGGGGGGATTGAAAGCTTAAGATGGTGGCTGACAGGTTATGCTGTAAAAATCTCCAGGGAAGCTAGTGACAATAGGGACTCTCCACGTGAGTAGGCAGGTGCTGGTGGGAGCATGAAGGTCCATCGGAGGGGATACTTGGCCCAGGTTCCCCTCTGAGGGCGATCACAAGCTCCCATCACCTGAAATTAGAGTTTAGCTCCCAAATATGCCACAGAAATTCTGCTGTGGGAAAGCGCCTGAGAAAAGTCTGCTGAATCCAGCTGATTCCCAGCACCTCGTGCCCGGTGCACACCATCACCTGGCATACTGGACCTAATGAAGCACAGAATTTGATTTTTGGAAAGAGACCATCCAACATCCAGAGAGAGAAATGCATGCCTGGTAAGGAGCTGTCCATTGCAGTCAGTTTCCAGGCAGAAACTTGTATTGCTTTACTTAGCTCCTGCCACTAGCCTCCAACCTGTTGCCTAAGCAACACACAACTGTGTCAGTAACTCCCTTAGCATTGAAATAGGAGAGAGACCAAACAAGGCTCTGGAAGGGGCTGCCAATGCAACCCAGAGAGCTGATCTCTCTGAATGGCAGATCAACTACTCAGGACTGAATTGTGGCCCAGAGAAAATATCCTAAGAGCATAAACTTCAAAGGGAACTTCAGGCAATAAATCTACAGCCCCACTGCATGGACAGATTCCAACACAATGGCAGGTGGGTTTCAGATTATCCATACTCCTGTCAGCAGATACCGGGATCTGCAGATAGATTTTGAATAACACCTCCCCCCTTAATTAAATCTCAAAACTGCAAAAAGGACCACCCCTAACCTACAGTCCAACTCCAGAGTTGAACAAAGCAAGAGGATATACATAAAGAAGAATAGGAGATTGACAAACAGAAGTAAATGCAACCCCTCCACCCCTCAATAACAGAATTAAAGAAGATGAGGCAGTGGAGGGAAGAAAAAGTAGGGAGGAAAAATCTGCACAAATGAAGAAAAAAACCAAAAGAAGAATATAGGTCTCAAACAGACCCCTAGAAGGTCTGACACTGAGAAAATAGATTTTGGAACACAAACAATGAAGAGCCCACAGAATGACTGGTCACATACAACAAACCCAGACATCAAGAGGTTAATAGAGAGAATTTTAAAAATTGAGGAGTGACAAGAGGAAAATAGGAAGGAGCTGATGACAGAAATAACTGCAGTAAAGAATACTGTGATGTAAATAAATAACAAACTAATAAGCATGGAAATCCAAATTAGCCAAGCAGAAGAAAGACTCTCTGAGCTAAAAGACCAAACACAGAATTAACCCAAACTGTCAAAAACATACAAAAGAAGCTTAAAAAGGCAGAATAAAACCTTCAAGAGAAGAATGATTACTTCAAAAGAAAAAACCTAAGAGCAATTGGACTTCCTGAGACAGAGAGAGAAACAGAGTCCACACTAGAACAAACATTGCACGAAGTCATTCAAGAAAACTTCCCTAATCTCATCAGTGATGCAAAAATTCAAACACAAGAGATTCAGACAATAAATGAAAAGACCAATTCTCAGACACATAATTATTCACCTAAACAAAGTAGGTCTAAAATAAAAAATCCTAAAGAAAGCAAGAGAAAAAAGTCAGACTACCTACCAGGAAAGACCAATTAGAATAACAGCAGATTTAATCTACGAAAATCTTCCAGGCTAGTAGAGTTTGAAGCCCTGTCTTCAAAGCTCTAAGAGACAAACAATTTCAGCTGAGATTAACCTACCCAGTCAAACTAAGCTTCATCAGTGAGGGAGAATTGAAATCTTTCCAAGATATCCAATCCCTAACAACCTATGCTGCCACCAGACCACCTCTACAAGAAACACTTAAGAAACTATTGAACAAAGAAGTAAAGGAAAAAAGAGCAACATTCCTCACAAGAGCCCAGGCAGAAGATTAAAAACACACATGAACCAACTCCAAACCAAAAGAAAGACAACAAACAGGAACAACAACTCTCTAAGAATCTTATGATAGGGATCAAATCTCACATTTCAATAATTAGACTGAATGTGAATGGACTAAAAGCACCACTGAAAAGACATAAAATGGCAAAATGGATAAAATATCACCAGGCAACAACTTATTGCCTTCAAGAGACTCACCACACTAGAAAGGACACAGACTCAAAGTAAGAGAATGGGAAACAAATTTTCAGGTGAATGAAACACAAAGAAAGGAGGAAGCTGGGCTTGGTGGCCTAGCCTGTAATCCCATGCATTTGGGAGGCTCAGGTGGATGGATTGCCTGAGCCCGCGGGTTCAAGACCTACCTGGGCAACTTGGTGAGACCTCATCTCTACAATAAATCAAAAAAAAATAGCCAGGTTTGGTAGTACATGCCTGTAGTTCCGGTTACTTGGAAGGCTGAGGTAGAAGGATTGCCAAAGCCCAGCAGGTTGAGGCTGCGGTGGCTGGGAGTGGCCACTGCACTCCAGTCTGGGCAGCAGAGTAAGACTCCAACTCAAAAAATAAAAAAAATAAAAAATAAAGGAGGAGTCATGATCTTAATCTCAAAGTACCCTTTAAGCTATCAAAAATTTAAAAAGATACAGAAGGCCATCACAAAATGATAAAATGTTCAATACATCAACAAGGAATATTCAACCTAAACATATATGCCCCCAACATCGAGCACCAACATTCATAAAGCAGCTTCTAGGTAAACTAAAAAACAATACTGACTCCAACACTATCATAGCTGGGGACTTCAATACCCCACTCACAACCCTAGACAGATCATCAGAACGAAAAATCAAGATCTGAAACCTCAATGTGACTCCTGATCAAATGGACTTGAAACCTCCAGAACACTTCATCCAACGACCAGAGAGTATATGTTATACTCATCATTATATGGAATGTACTCTAAGATCAACCACATACTTGGCTATAAATCATGCATAAGCAAGTTTAAAAAGATCAAACTTTTGCCATGCAACTTCTCGGACCACTGTGGAATAAAAATAAACATCAACACCAATAAGGTTTCTCCAAATCCCAAAAAGACATTAAACACTAAACAGCATGATGTTTAACAACTACTGTGTCAACAATAAAATCAAAACAAAGATTAAAAGATACCTGGATACAAATGAAAATGAAGAAACATCTTACCAAAATCTCTGGGATGCCATGAAAGCTGTACTAAGAGAGGAACTCATATCTCTACAAACGCACATGAAGAAAATGGAAGTGTCACAAATTAACAACCTAACAAGTCACTTAAGGAAGCTGGAAACACAAGACCACCAAAATCCTAACTTCAACAGAAGAATCCAGATCACCAAACTAAAAGCCCAAATCCAAGACGTAGAAGACAAAAAGATAATACAAAAAATAAATGAAACAAAAAATCTGGTTCTTTGAAATGGTAAACAAGATCGATGGTCCCCTAGCTAGACTTACCAAGAAAAAGAGAAAAAAACCAACAAACACAATCAGAAACACAAAAGATGAAGTCACATCTGACCCTGAAGAAATGCAAAAGGTCATTAGAGACTACTATGTACACTTGTTTGGAAATAAACTTGAAATCTTTAAGGAAATGAAGGACTTTCTGACATCACACAACCTGCCTAGGTTGAAACAAGAAGAAATCGAGACACTTAATAAACCAAAAACAATCAAGGAAATTGACTATATAATAAAACTACCTAGAAAAAAAAAAAAAAAAAACTGGACCAGACGGTTTCCAGCAGAATTCTATAATACATTTAAGGATGAGTTGATACCAATCATACTGAAAGTATTCCAGGCAATTGAGAAAGATGGAACTCTCCTCAAATCATTTTATGAAGCTAACATCACATTGATACTCAAGTCAGATAAAGACACAGCAAAGAGAATGACAGGCCAACATCTTTGATGAACATAGATGCCAAAATTCTCAACAAGATCCTAGCAAACCACATTCAAGAACACATCTCAAAAATCATCCATCATGACCACATAGGCTTCATCCCTGGGACATAAGTTTGGTTCAACATTCGCAAGACAATAAATGTAATTAAATACTTCAACCGATGTCAGAACAAAAACCATATGACTATATCATTAGATGCAGAAAAAGCTTTTCATAAAATCCAGTGCCTTGTTGATAAAAAACCTCAAACATGTAGCCATACATGCAACATGCCTCAAAATAGTAAAAGCCATCTATGAGAAACCCACAGCTAGCATACTTCTAAACAGACAAAAATTGGAACCATTTCCCCTGAAACGGGAACAAGACAAGGATGCCCACTCTCTCCCCTCCTGTTCAATATAGTATTGGAAGTCCTGGTTAAAACAATCAGAAAAGAGAATATGTTCAGGGGTATCCAAATAGAAAAAAGGAAGTCAAGTTACCTCTCCCTTGCAGATCACATGATTGTGTGCCTTGAAAACTCAAGAGAATCTGTCAAAAGCCTGCTTGCACTGATAAAGGACTTTGGCAAAGTCTCAGGGTAAATATAAATGTGCAAAAGACAATCGCATTTCTTTACACCAAAAATAAACAAACAGAAACCCAAATAAAAAACATAATCCCATTCTCAAGACATACAAAGAATTGAAGTATATAGGCATCTTCCTAACAAGAGACATGAAAAACCTTTATAACGATAACTAAAAAACACTGCTCAAAGAAATCAAAGATGACACAACTAACTGGAAAAATATCCCATGCTCATGGATTGGAAGAATCAGCATTGTGAAGATGTCCATCTTACTTAAGGCAATCCACAGATGTAATGCAATACCCATCAAATTACCAGCAACATTCTTCTCAGACCTAGAAAAAACAATACAGGAATTCATATGGAAACACAAATGACCCAGAATAGCCTGAACAATCCACAGCAATAAAAAACAAAGCCAGTTGGTATCAAATTACCAGACTTCAAACTTTACTATAAAGCTATAATAATCAAAACAGCTTGGTATTGGTGCAGGAATTGGCATATAGACCAATGGAATAGAATTGAGATCACAGAAGCAAAACCTCAATTTCTCAACCAACTTATCTTTGATAAAGCCTCCACCACCTACCACTGGGGAGAGAAAACCTATTCAGTAAATGGTCCTGGGAAAACTGGCTGACCACATGCAGAAGACTCAAACAAGACCCCTATCTATCCCCATACATAAAAATTAACTCTAACTGGATCAGAGTCCTAAATGTAAAACCTCAAAATGTGAGAACCTTAGAAAATGCAGGACACAACCTTATGGAAATTGGAATCGTCATTCAATTCCTGAGCAAAACCCGAAATGCATGGGCCATAAGAAATAAGATAGACAAGTGGGACCTCATTAAACTGACAAGCTTCTGCAAAGTCAAAGAAACTATCAAGAGAGCAGGGAGACTGCCCACAGACTGGGAAAAAGTATTTGCCAACTCCATGTCTGACAAAGTCCTAACATCCTGGATCTACAAGGAACTCAAACCTGCTGAAAAGAAAAAAACAAACAACCCCATTACAAAGTGGGCAAAAGATATGAACAGACACTACACAAAAGAAGACATACGAGAGGGCAACAGACACCTGAACAAATGTTCAACCTCACTAATCATCAAGGAGATGCAAATTAAAGCTACACTGGGATACCACCTAACTCCAGTCAGAGTGGCCATTACCAATAACTCAAAAAATAACAGATGTTGGAGAGGATGTGGTGAAAAGAGAACACTTCTACACTGTTGGAGGGAGTGTAAACTAGTGCAAACTCGGTGGAAAGCAGTGTGGTAATTCTAAAAGCTCTAAATATCGACCTCCTATATGACCCCTCAATCTCCCTACTAGGAATATACTCTGAAGAGCTCAAATCACTCTATAAAAAATACTTGCGCATGTATGTTTATTGCAGCATTGTTCACAATAGCAAGAATCTGGAACCAATATACTGTTCATCAAAAGAGGACTGAATTTTTAAAATGTGGTACATATACATGATGGATTACTACGCAGCTATAAAAATTAACAAAATCGAATTTTGCAGCAACCTGGATGGAACTAGAGTCTATAATACTGAGTGATCTTTCACAGCAACAAAGATCTGAGTATCACATGTTCTCACTCATAAGTGGTCCTTGAACATCTATCATAAAACTATAAGAAAAGGATTGACTGTGGTGGGAATCTATGAGGGGGACAGGGAGGACAAGTGTGGTGGAATTTATGGTAGTTAATATCTGCCTGGGGATGGGGAGACATGCCTTATCAATAAGGGTGCCTGAATGACACATATTTGTATATCTAACCCTTAACTGTACCCCACAATTTTAAAATAAAAAATAGGTTTAAAAAATATTAAGATGTTAATTTTTTAAAAAAATGAAAATACTGACTGTTCTTTCACAGAAACAAAGAACATCTGAGTATTACACGCATAAGTGGAACTTGAACAACAATTGTAAGACTATAAGAAAAGAATTGACAGTAGCGGGAAACTTCCAGGGGGGTGTGGCGGGGCATGGAGGTGGAATTGACAGTAGTGGGAATCTGCCGAGGGAAGGGGAGCACATCTCATCAACAAGGGTAACTTCATAATGAATATTTGTGTACCTAACCCTGAATTGTACCCCACAATTGTAAAATTTAAAACAAAATTAATTTCAAAAGAACTAGACACTGACCTTTCATAGGACCCCATGATCCCACTACTGAGAATATATTCGGAGGAACTCAAATCATTCTACAAAATGGATACCTGCACACACATGTTTATTGCAGCACTCTTCACAATATCAAAAACATGGAACCAACTGGACTGACCATCAAAACTGGATTGATTTTTTAAAAAATGGCATATATGCACAATGGAATATTACATATCCATAAAGTAGGAGAAACTTATGAACTTTGCATCAACTTGGATGGATTTAGAGTCCATCATACTAAGAGATCTGTCACAGAAACAAAGAACAGAGTACCACATATTTTTATTCATAAATGAACCCTGAACACTTACCATAATACTGTAAGAAAAGGATTGGGAGTAGCAGGATACTGCTGGAGTGGGAAGTGAGGAGAATACAACATCAATAAGGGTACCTGACCTCAAATCAGACAAAGTGGGTACCAAACCAAAGGGAGGCTCAAACTTTACCTGTACAATGACCACATGTATATTTAGTCCTGAATTGTACCCCATATCTTTAAAATAAGAAAAAGAAAATTCAACTCAAAAAAAATTTTTGTAAGTAAAATAGAAAAAAACACTGATAATTTGAAAAGCTAACAGTGTAGTCTGAGAATTGAATGGATTATAATAAATATATCTGTGTGAAGCCAAGAAAAACTTTCAGCTTTAAACCAATTTGAAATGTGTAATTCTTGTACATTATTCCTAAATGTTGTACATTGTTCACAAGTTTCACTAGAAAAATAAGGCAGGTGACAGTTACTTTTCAGATATTTGAGAATTTTTATAATTATAACTTCAGATGTTTGCATAGAAACTACAAAATATTTTAATGGATCTGTGAGAATGATAATTTTTAAATATACATTTTAGGCTTGAAAAGAGAGTCAGTCCCTGTATCAACCATCAGAGAGAAGTCAGACACTGAACACCAATTACACTGGAGGACTAGTCACTAGTGCATAAATTATGGATGAGGACCAGTCAATGATGCATCATCAC